>ML663568.1:4735404-4881777 GCA_007570785.1 Antilocapra americana | reverse complement strand
CCAGATGGCTTGCTTCTGGGATGGCACGGCAGCACCCACAAACTGTGTGGACCCAGCCCTGCCCTCCCTTTTCCAGCTCTGGCTCCCGTCTGCCCATGAAGCTGCTCCCACTGCCTATTGTGAGGATGCAGCCCAGGGTGCTCCCCACAGGCTCCTCCTATCCCAGCACGGGGCCAGGTTCTGTTCAGAGGTGGGGAGGGCCTCATTCTGGCCCGGTGACACCTAGAGTCCTCTAGGACTGGGTTCCCCTTCTCACAAAATCCCCTTGGGGACTCACTAGTTTGCACCCCCCACTTTGTAGCTGTCTACAAAGTCCAGAGCTCAAAGCAGCCTGGGGGAACAAACCCTCTGCAGCCCCTCTTCCTCTCTTTCCTGCCCCTCTCTCACCAGAAACTCCCACCCCCAGGCCAATCAGGAGTCCCTACATACATGTGGAGGAAGATGTGTGTTGTGTGTGTGCATCCAGCCAGAAATGCCCTGTCCTCTCCCCATCTCACAGATGAACACACTGGGAGGGACTAGAATTCAGAAATGTGACTCCTTTCCCAGGGTCTGTCCCCTTAGTTATCAGGCAGGAACTGTGCTCATCCCACTGCCTGTCTGGCAGCAGAGGCAGTGCCAAGAATTGATCTTGGATGACTGTGTTAGCCTTGCAGGAGCCATGCTGTTGAGGTGGAGGGGGTGGGGGACATCTCTGCAGAGGGAGCTGGGTGACCAGAATCCTTAGGGGACACTGCTTGCTCCCAAATACAGCCTAGTTGTCCCCTCTTCCCCCAACCTATTTTATAAGCCTGTCCACAGGCTCCAAGAATAGTGCAGTCACTGAGGGGCAAGTGGATCACCCAGGAGGCACCCTCTGTCTTTGCCCATGATGGATACAGTGACCACCAACCTTGTACAAGTCCCACATCCCCTCATCCTGGGTCCTGGAATGCCCATCAAACAATATGGGGCAGCATCTAGGGAGCCAGGCTACAACCAATCCCTGACCCATCTGATGCCAAGCTTGTGTTCTCACCCTCAGGTCCAGGGGGTGTTAATTTTTTTAAATTTTCTTTATTGTGTTGGTTTTGTCATACATTGACATGAATCCGCCATGGGTATACATGTGTTCCCCTTCCAGAAACCCCCTCCCACCTCCCTCCCGATTCCATCTCTCTGGGTCATCCCGGTGCACCAGCCCTGAGCACCCTGTATCAAGCATCAAACCTGGGCTGGCGATTGATTGCACATATGATAGTTTACATGTTTCAATGCCATTCTCAGGGGGTGTTAATGTTGGGTTGAGTCCCAGAGTCCACTTTGCTGAGCACCTTAGGGCTCCTGCACCCCTCACATGAGCCTCCCCCTCTCTTCTGGGCAGGGCTGAGTCTGTATCCCAGTGCCAGGAATGGAGCCTGGTATGCACTGGGTGCTCCCTGAGGGGTTGCTGACTGCCTTGAGGGCTGGGCTGGGGGTGCATCAGTGTCCTCTTCTGGCCCCTCCACCCATACGCCTTCCTCTCTGATACACAACATTCCAGCCGTGGCTGGCAGGGTTCCTGAGCGGCACCCCCGACTGCCGTAATGTGTTTTTGCGCACAAAACCCCGTGTTCAGCAAATTGCTGTGACCGAGGCCCTATCCAGTTACCTGCCGCGTCAGAGGTATGCTCTGCAGTGCTGCCAAGTAAAGCAGAGTATAATACTTCTAAGAATTTTAACCATTAGATAAAAAAAGCACAGCCCTGGCAGCCCCTGGCAGGCGCTGCTGAGCAGGAACCAGATACAAAGCAAACAATAAGGGCTCGTCCTACGTGTGGGCTGATGTCTCTCCTTGTGGGTTGGCTTCTCTGGGCCCACAGTCATGTTCTCAAAGCCATGGGTCGCCTGGGGCTGGTGGCTGGCTGGTTGGAGGCAGGTGCCGCTGGGTTTCCATGTAAGGCCGAGGCCTGAGCCATCTGTTTCCTGGGAGAGGGCTCAGCAGAGATGATCCCTGAGATCAGAGGTCCTGTTTGCTGCCTTAAAGCCACACCTGGTCAGTTCTGCAGCTGTCCCTCACCTCGGCAACTTGTGAACTTTGGGCAACTGACCACCTTGCTGAGCCCCGCTGGGGATGATAATATTAATCATAATATCTATTTCAATGTGTGAGGAGGAAATAGGTTAATATAAGCCAAGAGAACCATGTGTGCCCACCCTTGGGGTTCTGAAGCTGTTAGCTGTCCCTGAAGATCAGACATCGATGTCACACATCTCTGGGAGCATCTACCAGGCACTGCCGGGGCACAAGGAGAAGTGGAGCAGATGTGGTCCCTGCCCTCATGGAGCTTACAGTCTAGAGGAGTGATGGAGATACAGAAACAGACATTAGAACTGATAGGAGGGCTTCCCTGGTGGTCTGCTGGTTAAGGATCCTCCTGCCAATGCAGGGGACACAGTTCCATCCCTCCATGAAGATTCCACATGCCTCATATCAGCTAAGCTCCTGAGCCACAACTACTGAAGCCTATGCACCCTAGAGCCCGGTGCTCTGCAACAAGAGAAGCCGCGGCAACTAGAGAAAGCCAGCACACAGCAACCAAGCCTAAACAAAAAAGAACTGATAGGAGGTCTTCAGCAGATGGAAGGATAGGGAAAGCTACTCTGGAGGACTTTGGAGGTGTTTAAGCTGAGACCTAAATGATGTGAAAGTTGTGAGTGTAGAGGAGAAGGATAAGCTTTGTTTTACAGGAAAAAACACAGGCAAAAGTGAAAGTGAAAGTGTTAGTCGCTCAGTTGTGTCCAGCTCTTTGCAAGCCCATGGACTGTAGCCTGTCAGGCTCCTCTGTCCATGGAATTCTCTAGGGATGGAGGAAGTCTAATGACCCAAAGACTTGGGGGTAAGGCCCATGTGGCTGGGAGGCAGAGTGACAGGGACTGGGAGATGGTACTGGGCAGATGCAGAGGGGCCAGATCTTGGGGTGCTTTGTAAGCCAAGTGTAAGAGTTTTGCATCTCACCTAAGACCAACAGGAAGCATTAAAAGGTCTTAACCAAGTGGAGGTGTGATTAGATCAGTATTTCTTTTTTTTTGGCCACACCCCACAGTGGTGTGTGGGATCTTAAGTTGCTTAACTAGGGATGGAACTTACAGTCCCTGCAGAGGAAGCATGGAGTCTTAACTACTGTACCACCAGGCAAATCCCAGATCAGTATTTTAATAAAGATTTGTTGTTGTTGTAGTTTAGTTGCTAAGTCATGTCTGAATCTTTGTGACCCAATGGCTTGTAGCCCACTAGGCTCCTCTGTCCATGGGATTTCCCTAGGCAAGAATGGTGGAGTGGGTTGCCATTTCTTTTTCCAGGGGATCTTCCCCAGCCAGGATTTGAACCCACATCTTCTGCATTGGCAGGCAGATTCTTTACCACTGAGTCACCAGGGAAGCCAGGCTGCTATGTGGGACATGGGGCACAGGGGGCCAGGAGGGCAACAGAGAGGACTTCCCAGTGGTCCAGACAAGAGAAGATGGTGGCTTGGACCAGAGTAATGACAATGGGGTGGAAAGCAGCGGGCAGATTCGAAAAGCCTTGTTGCTATTGTGGATGTAGGGGTGGGCTGCTGAGAGTGTCTTAGAAGCAAATGTCAATGCTTCGAGTTCTTGTGGAGCTTAAAGAACTAGCTGGGCCCGTCCAAATTGCACTCAGTTCCCAACAGGTGGTTTACACCTGACTCTTGACACTTAAAGCCACCAACGGCTGCAAAAGCTCTGAGCTGGACATGGCCCTCCACGTGCTCAGGCTTCTCAACCCCTTTCCAGATGTCCCAGAGGGATTGAGTCAGGTCTCTGTCCGCTCCCCCTGCACTAGGTGAGCGGGGTTCTGACCCTCTGTCCTCCCTGCTCAGGGTCAGCCCCTCCCAGGTGGAAGCTACACCTGGCAACCCTGGTGGTTCAGTGCATTGCTTTCAGATCTAGTTTGGTTCAAGGTTCTGCCAGTTTCCACTAGCTATGGCACTACGGGGCAAATTGCTAACCTTTCTGCACCTTGGTTTCTTTGTCTGTGGTATGAAGGGGACACCTAGCTCATTGGTTGGGGTGAGGATTCAGGTGAGTCACCCACATAAAGCATTCAGAAAATGGTGGACCCAGAGCAGTTGTCCAGTATTGTTCCTAGTAGCTGGAAAACGGGGACAGGGATCACAGGGCTGATGTGAAGACTACATTTGTAATGTACCCACTAGGATGGCTGGTGAGGGCGCAAAATGTCAGTGTTGATCTTTATTTACCATTGAGCAAAACTGGAGACAGCTTCAGATCCAGTGAGAATCTTTTAAGCCAATTTTAGAAGGGAATGAGAAGGAACTGTTAAAATGATACAGTAGAAGAATGATATGGGAACTTGATTATCCTACAATTTTAAGTTGAAAAAAAAAAATCAGGATTAAAACTCCCTATGGTCTGGACTTCCCTGGTGGTGCAGTGGATAAAAATCCACCTGCCAATGCAGGGGGCATGGGTTCGATTCCCAGTCCAGGAAGATTCCACATGTTGAGGGGCAACTAAGCCTGTGCACCCCACAGCTACTGAAGTCTATGCACTCTAGGGCCCACATGCCACAGCTACTGGAGCCCGCCTACCTAGAGTCTGTGTTCTGCAACAAGGGAAGCCATGGCAATGAGAAGCCTGTGCACAGCAATGAAGAATAGTCCCCACTTGCTGCAAATAGAGAAAATGTGCTCACAGTAATGAGGAAGACTCAGCAGAAACAAAAATAATTAACTAATTAAAAAAAAAAAAACAACTCTGGATGGCCTGAATGTATCTCTTCAAAATTCATATTTTAAAATCCAACCTCCCTAAAGTTGAAGGTGGAAGAAGGTAGGCCTTTGGGAGTTGATTATGACGTGAGAGTGAAGGCCTCATGAATGGGACTAGTGCCTTATTAAAGAGATACTAGAGAGAGAGCCCTTGCTCCTTCCATCAAGTGAGGACACAGCAAGGAAATGAGGGTGGTGAACCAGGAAGCAGGCCTTCATCAGAAGGTGAGCGTGCTGGCTTCTTGATCTTGGACTTCTCAGGCTCCAGAACTGTGAGCAGTAAAATTCTGTTTATAAGCCATCTAGTCAGTGGTATTTCATTACAGCTGCTTGAACAGACCAAGGTAAAACTGTCACGTAGTAGGTCAGATAGTGGTTATTTTTATTATTATTTTTTTAGACTTTTCACAATTGAAAAGATTTCAACCATGAACGTGCATATGTTTGTCTGAAAATTAAAACGCTTATAATGAATTTCTAATGACAAGGGAGGGTGCTCATCATCCAATGTTTAACTAAAAAAAGAAATTAGGTGACGAAATTGTTCGGTGGCAATTCACCTACACATACACAGCGAAGTACCCAAAAGAAAATATGCTGTGACATCAGTGTTTGGTGTTTCAGCGCGAGGGTGTGGTGATTTTAAAACATGACCTCAAGTTCTTTGATCTCCTCCCTCTGAGAAGAGAAACTTGAGGCTTCTCACCCTTTAACCTGGGTGGGCTTGTGTCTGCTTTCACCAATTAGAATATGGCGGACGTGACCCTGTGTAACCTCCAAGACTAGGTCATAAAAGGCCATAGAGTTTCCCTTCACTTGTTAGAGCCTTCTCTCTTGTCCTGAACCTCTAGGTGAGAAGTACAACTACCCCGAGGACGCCATATTGTGAGGAAGCCTGAGCCAGGAGGAGACGCTGTGAGGAGGTCTTGATTCAACCCAGCCCAGGAGCCCGAACTGTGAATGAAGAAGCTTTTCGATGATTCCCAGTCCCCAGCTTGAGTCTGTCTAGGGGAGGCTTCAGACGTCATAAAGAAGAAACTAGTCATCCCCGCTGTACCTTGTCCAAAACCCTGACTCATGGAATCTGTGGTCATAGATAGTTGTTCTCTGCCAGTAATTTGGGGTGGTTTGTTATATAGTGATAGATCACTGGAACTGAGGGTTTATGGGACCTTTTTACTCTTTTAACTTACTTTTCTAGAAACGTCAAGATTTTTTTATTGAGTTGGTCAAAAAGTTTTTCTGGCTTTTCTGTAACTTACAGAAAAACTAGAATGAACTTTCTGGCCAAACCAATATGATGGCATACATTTTTTATTATTATGAAAATATTTATAAGGAGGTATTTGTTGAGTGGATATAGAGAGGAAATAAAGAAAGGAGAATGAAGTAAAAGGAGAGAGAGAGAGGGAGAAAGGAGAGGATGAATCCCTTCTGTGAGAAAGCCTCGACTCCATCCCTTTCAGTAATCACAGAGCTCAGACAAGCTTCCCCTGGACGTTTCTCTCCTCTGCGACCCATTCTTTCGGTCCTTTACTGCTGAAGGACGCAGCAGTAAATGACTGAGTTAAACAGCTGGCTGTGGGTCTGTATGCAGCTCACTCAACTTTTCTGAGCACCTTTCCTTACCTGTCAGATGAGGCACATGCAAATACACAGGCATGGTTGGAATGTGGAAGAAACAGGATTCAAACCCAGGGAAGTTCCCATTAAAGGGTCTAGAAAAAGGCCTGGGGGGAATATGAGGAGAAGGGGGCTGCTTCCGACCAGCCCCCCACCAGGGAGCCCTCTGTGTGGACTGCCATGAGGGCCAAGGTGCCAGGCATAGAACGGGGAGACGGGGGACTTAGGCAGAGACTGGGGTGCTCAGCCCCTCCAAGAAACCAAGTGATCCTCCCAGAAACCTTTCACCCCTGCATTCTCTGAATGAAGTCATTCAGAGGAGAAACCCAACCAGCCAATGTTTTATGCATGGTCCAGCCTTGCCAGCAGCAGCAGATCTCCCAGGGAAGTATTATTTTAAGTCAGAGCATCTGAGTGAGCTGGGAGCTTGAAAGAAGCAGGTTGGTCACCCACCTGTCCACCCCTCATTCCAGGACCCTGGGTGGCCCTAGGCAATGTTAACCCAAACTGTGCCCAGTACAGAGGGAGCTGGCTTGAGGCATGCCTCTACTGGGGGAGTGGCTGGGGTCTTGCCCCTCAAGGCTCCCTGTTGTGCAGAAGCTAAAGGAGCTGGCCATTGCAACACCCACGTGGCCACCTACCATGTGGGCCTCAGGCCCTCCCTTTCTAGGTGTTGGCTCTGGTAAGGCTCAACCCAGGGGAGGGGGACAGACGTTTCTGAGAGTCTGTGTGAGAGGATGTAACCTATATCAGCCTTTTGAAATTGCTCCGCTGCTGCAAAATGTGATCTGACTGCTGGGGAGGACCCTTTTTCATCACCCCCAGCTTCCTCCTGGGACAGTAGGTAAACTGTCTATTTCAGGATTGCCACTGAATCCTGGGTAGTTAACATCTTTTCCTGTCAAGTTTCCATGTCCCCCACCCTGCCTTGCTTTCACTTAAGTTTCAGCTGTAGCGTGGCTAGTGTTTATTGAGTACCTACTCTGTGCGGAGTCCTTCTGTGCTCCAATACTTTGGCCACCTGATGCGAACAGCCACATCATTGGAAAAGATCCTGATGCTGGGAAAGAGTGAGGGCAGGAGGAGAAGGGGGCAGCAGAGGATAAAGATAGTTGGATGGCATCATTGACTCAACAGACATGAGTTTGAGCAAACTTTTCTAGATAGTAAAGGATAGGGAAGCCTGGTGTGCTGCAGACCATGGGGTTGCAAAGAGTTGGACACAACTGAGCGACTGAACAACAGCAAAATGTGGAAATAGAAGGAACCATGGAGATCACCTCTTTTCTGCTATTCATTTCTCAGAAGGAGAAACTGAAGCCCAGAGAAAGAAGAGCCTTACTCAAGGTCACTTGATGTGCCAGGGGCAGTCCCCAGTGTGTTGACTCTATTCTAGGGCTCCTATTCCAGCTCATGATATTCCATCACTTTATCTCCCCCTGGCTCTGTCTACCTGTCAATAGGACCAGTCATTCCAGCTCCAGTCAGGGATGTGAAGGTGCTTAGTGCCCAGATGGGGCTGATTGCCCTCTACTGGTCCTGAGAGTCCTCTGCCCCTTTTGACAGATTAGTTACAGGCTGGGTAGGAGACAGGGCCTTCATTTGAAAAGTTTCCACAGGGAGCCCATCCTGGTGCTTGGGGACAACCTAGAGGGGTGGGAGGGGGGATGGAGGCTCAAAAGGGATGGGATATAAATATAATTATGGCTGATTCATGTTGTTGTGTGGCAGAAACGCCACACTGTAAAACAGTTATCATTGTTAATGTTCACTTGCTAAGTTGTGTCCCCTTGTTGACTCTTGGCAACCCCATGGGCTGCAGCACTCCAGGTTCCTTGAGTTGGTGATGCTATCTAAGTATCTCATCATCTGCTGCCCTCTTCTCCTCCTGTCTTCAATCTTTCCCAACATCAGGGTCTTTTCCAATAAGTCGGTTCTTTGCATTAAGTGGCCAAAGTATTGGAGCTTCAGCATCAGTCCTTCCAATGATATTCAGGGCTGATTTCTTTTAGGATTGACTGGCTTGATCTCCTTGCCATCCAAGGGACTCTCAAGAGCCTTCTCCAGCACCATAGTTCAAAGGCATCAGTTCTTTGGTGCTCAGCCTTCTTTACCATCCAACTCTCACATCCATACATGACTACTAGAAAAACCATAGCTATGACTATATGGACCTTTGTCAGCAAAGTGATGTCTTTGCTTTTTAATACTCTGTATAGGTTTAGTCATAGCTTTCTTTCCAAGAAGCAAGCAATTATCTTCCAACTAAATAAAAAAACTAGAGGCTTGAGCAACTGAGTCTGCAACCTGAATGCTTCTGAAAAACACCGGAGATGTAATTGTAAGTACAGTTTCTTGGGCCTCATCACTATAGATGATTCAGTAGGTCTTGGTTGAGGCCACAGTATCTCTATTCAAGCACTATCAAGCAGTGACTCTGACTCAAATGACATTTGAGGATCGACCAATACATTAAGGGACTATACTAAACACAACAAGAAGGCAGCGTTTTTAGCAGAAGATAATACAGCAAGAAGTCAGGGTTTTTAGCAGAAGATGCATGGAAAGGTGAGGTGGTTTTTATGTAGCAGGAGACTCAACTTCTAATTAATAAAAGCTTTTCAGAAGACAAACTTGGCTCCTTGGGAAATATAGGAACATTATCATAAATAACATCTATAAATATAATTGCATAGTGTTTATTTCTTTAATGTCACTGATACTTGGGGCTAAGTAAGACTCGGCTCCTCCTTAATTAAAATAGCCTGCTACACACACACACACACACACACACACACACACACACAAGAAATGTCTCATGTTTAAGGCCTGACTAAGAGCAGCTCTGAACTATCTCTGCATGAATGACCAAGGTCCACAGCAGTCTGAAGCCTCTCCAGGTCTTTTAAAGAGGAAGAATTCAATAGAAGGAGTTGATTATACATGAGATATAAGAGCTGAGAAGCCAAACAGAGGAAGACAAGAAAGCCAGGAGCCTTGCAGGGGCAGGAAGTTGCTGCCACCCCAGGGCTAGAAGCAGAGAGAGGAGATGGTGTTCCCAGAGGCTGGGAGCTGGGGCTAAGCTAGAATCTGGGTGGGGACATTCTGGTGGGGGTGGGATCAGAGGACCAGCACACTCTGTGTTGGAGACACCACAGGACATACAGAGATGGGAGGGAAGAGGAGAGGAGAAAGACCTTGACTTTTCCCTCCTCTCACTCTCTGTGGGGCCTCCCATCGCCCAAACCAACCCAGAAGCTCTACGGCAAAGGAAACATAGTGTCTGTGATATGGAGCAAGGCTAGGATCTGGGCTTCTCAGGTGGCGCTAGTGGTGGAGAACCTGCCTTCCAATGCAGGAGATGCAAGAGATGTGGGTCTGATACCTGGGTTGGGAAGATACTCTGGAGGATGGCATGGCAACCCACTCCAGTATTAGTATCCCATGGACAGAGGAGCCTGGCGGGCTAGAGTCCATGGGGTTGCAAAAATTCAGACGCAAGTGAAGCAATTGAGCAGGCATTAGGATCTGGGATCAGTGGGTAAAAGGTCATCAGTATCACTGAGGAAACAGCATTGAGGCTGTGTTGGCAATCACTATATGTTCATCAGCTACTAACATGCAGTCACTCCACTTACCCAATGACGACCCATTTATAGACCAGGAAACAGGGGCACAGAATAATGAAGTGTCTCAGCCAGGCAGCAAGGAATCTGGCTTTAGCTCTGATGTGGTGTTTTGTCTTCCTGCTCCACCCTTGCTTGTTGCAGACACCCTCCAGGGCTGGTTTCCCATCCTTCTTAGGGGTGTGGACTCTGGGTTGAGTAGTACCTCCCTTAGTAGAGGGTAGTTGTTAAGTGAGTCATTTCCACATCTTACAGCTGAGGAAATGGAGGTGTAGACAGGTCACTGGACTCCCCCTTCCCAATGCCCCCGGATCACCTAATTCATGGGTGGCAGTGCTGGGGGTTTGAATCTGTCTCTCCTGGCTCCAAAGCGCAAGTCCTGAACTCTCACGCTTGTTGAGAAGACAGACATGGTACCCCTGATTGCATCTCGGGTGCTTCCTGGAACCCCTTCTTGTGGCCACAGTCTGCCTCCCCTACAGGTCCTCTCTAGCTCATTAACCCTGCCCGGATGGCCTGCGGTGGTGGCTCAGGCATGACCCACACACCCAATTAGAGGAATTCATAACATCGTTTATTTATCAATGACTAAAGTTCATTTGATCATGAAGGATGGAGCCCTAACTATTCTCCGAAGCCACTGTTGTCCCTCAGCTGTGCCTTTGATCTGCTAATCCCGAGTTTATAAGATTAGGGGATAAGCGGGCGGAACGAAATTCTTTTCTCTTTCAGTCCACCTAAGCGGCCATGAAACCCCCAGACATCACAGACCTCCTGGGCTCCCTCGGCCTCCTCGCCTGGATAGCTCAGATGGTGCGTGAAGGGGGCCCCCATCTGGGGGTGGGGGTGGGTGCTCCTCATGGATCTTCCTGCTTCTTCCTTCTCCTCTTCCTTTCCCTCCTCCTTCACACACCAGCCTCTTTGTGCTGACTTCAGCCTTGGGAAAGCCAGGAAGCCAATCCAGCCAGTGATCCGGCCAAACTGCTGAGACCCACTCCTTTCATCCCACATGTCCTTCCAAGGGACTTCCCTGGTGGTCCAGTGGCTCGGACTGCATGTTCCCAATGCCAGGGGTTCAATCCCTGGTCAGGGAACAAGATCCTACATCCCCCAGTTCCATCTGGAGCCCTGCTACATACTTTCTGGAGAGGTGACAGAGACTCTGTCCCTAGTAGAGGGACAATACTTCAGACCAAGTGAGCCAACCCAAGTGTACTGTATTTATAGTTCAGTCTGTTGAGGAGTGTGAGAGATCTATAGTCAGACCATTGGAGTACAAATCCAAGCTCTGGCCCGTTATGGGATCTTGGACAACTGGTTAACCTCTCTGAGCCTCCACTTCTTTATTTATAAGATGAGGATAATGATGGTACCTACCATCAATAATTTAATTCTCACTATGAGGTGGCTCAGTGGTAAAGAATCTGCCTGCCAAGCAGGAGACTCAGGAGATGCAAGTTCTACCCCTGGGTCAGAAAGATCCCCTGGAGGAGGAAATGGCAACCCACTGGAGGTTGGAACACTGGCAACCAGTATTCTTGCTTGGGGAATCCCGTGGACAGGGGAGCCTGGTGGGCTACAGTCCATGGGGTTGCAGAGAGGTAGACATGACTTAGTGACTAAACCACATGAGGAGGAGATGAGGACACGTACAACCTGGTGCAGAATAAATGCTTAACAAAGGGCACTCGTTGTGATGGTTTTTGCGATCATCCATAATAATGAGGACAACTTGCATCTGGGCAGTGTTGCTCATGCGTCTGTTTGGTGGTGGGTCTGTGGCTGCCGTCTGCTTTCATAAATCCAGAGTCAAACTAGGAGGAAACCCTCTATGTGGCTTAGGCCAGTGCTGGGAGAGAGCTGCCAGGAGGAGGGCCACAGAAGAGAAGACGGCAGGTCAGAGGAGGCCAGGGCCACTTGGAGGTCGTTGTTGTTGTTCAGTCGCTCAGTTGTGTCCAACTCTTTGCAACCCCATGGACTGCAGCACGCCAGGCTTCCTTGTTCTTCACCATATCCCGGAGCTTGTTGAAACTCATGTCCATGTAGTCGGTGATGCCATCCAATCATCTCATCCTCTGTCATCCCCTTCTCCTCCTACCCTCTATCTTTCCCAGCATCAGGGTCTTTTCCAGTGAGTCGGCTCTTCGCATCAGGCGGCCAAAGTATTAGAGCTTCAGCCTCAGCATCAGTCTCTCCAATGAATATTCAGTGCAATAAATAAATATTAAGATCATAATAATTCATAAAAGCTGTTATATACAAAAGAATTTCAAGGGCAAAGATTGGACCTAGGCCCCCTCCACTGGGATGGGAAGGAGGCTGGTGAGGGCAGAAGCAGTTCTTCGGGGGTCTGGGGGCAGTGTCTATCCTCATTCTGCTTCCTATCAGCCCGGAGTCCTTGGCCAAGTCCCCTCACGTGTGTGGATGATATGGCCTGCCCTTGAACATACCTCTGTTTTGCTTTAAAAATAACTTTATTTATTCATTGACTGTGTTGGGTCTTTGTTGATGCGAAGGCTTTTGTCGAGTTGAGGCAAGCAGGGAGTACTCTGTAGTTGTGGTGCTCAGGCTTCTCGTTCTCTTGCTATGGAGCATGGGCTCTGGGGTGCTCAGGCTTCAGTAGCTGTGGTGTGAGGGTTCAGTGGCTGTGGCTCTCTGGGCTCTAGAGCACAGGCTCCGTAGTCATGGTGCACGGTCTTAGTTGCCCCGAGAGCGGCACATGGGATCTTCCTGGTTCACTTTAGTTCAGTCACTCTGTCGTGTCCGACTCTTTGCGACCCCATGGACCACAGCACGCCAGGCCTCCCTGTCCATCATCAACTCCCGGAGTTTACTCAAACTCATGTCCATTGAGTCAGTGATGCCATCCAACCATCTCATCCTCTGTCGTCCCCTTCTCCTCCTGCCCTCAATCTTTCCCAGCATCAGGGTCTTTCCAAATGAGTCAGCTCTTTGCATCAAGTGGCCACAGTATTGGAGTTTCAGCTTCAACATCAGTCCTTCCAATGAACATTCAGGACTGATCTCTTCTAGGGTGGACTGGTTCGATCTCCTTGGAGTCCAAGGTACCAGGGATTGAACACAGGTCTCCTGCATTAGCAGGCAGTTTCTTTACCACAGAGCCATCAGGGAAGCCCTGCCACTGTTTTTAAACTGTACTCTGTAAGCTCTTTCAAGCCTAGACTCTGCTTTATTCATTTTCATGTTACCCACATGTCAGCAGAGGGCACCCCATTTATAAGATGGACAGAACATAGACTCCCATCCTGTATTCACATCTTGGAGTTGGGGGTGGGGTGTGTGGGCCGCCACATGCTCCTGAGATTCCTGCAACTCCCTAGGTGTCTGCATATGCTGTGTGTCTGGTCCTGACTCCCTGCTCCCTGCTCCCTGACCTCTCCCCTCACTCGCCCCTCTCCCCCATGACTGTTTCTTTACTTGGCCTTGTAGTAGCCCCGGAGTGGACCCTAACTCTTTCCCCATGTCATCCCCAAAGCCACTCACACATGGCATGCCTTTGCATAGCCAGCTTGGCTGGTTGGCAGTTTCAGGAGGAGGAATGGTGAATTACAGAAATCGACAAGTTACAATCAATATTAATTATCCTTCTCTGGAAAAGCCCCTTAGCTGTGGCTCCTATGGAAGTTTTTCATTCTATCTGGGCTTCTGCCATCAGCCCCACTTTTTCCTCCAGCTTACCCCTAATCCCTTCTAAACCTTTGTGCAGAACAACTGAATTCATCATCATCTTCTGGGCATGCATGCCAAGTTCCCACCTTTGCACACAAACTACCCCAGCAAGACATTTTCCTATACAAAATTTTATCTTTAAAAGAGCCTCTGGAACAAACTGTTAAGTAACTTTTCTCTTTTTCCTTAACCCTTTTACCTGCACACCAGTGTGTGCAGGTCTGTCTGCCCTCATTTGTAAATGGGAGTCACCATCTTTACCTTTCCATCTCACTAACCATTTTTTTTTTAATCAAAAGGGAATAGTAAACGAGGCAACAGAACGGCCACACAAACGTTTGAATCCTTCTTATAACAAATATTCCATGCTGATTAAAATGGCACTGTAAAACTTTGCAAGAACTTTGGTCTCTTCGGTTTGGATCTCTAAGTAGGAAGTTTTTGACCTTGCTGACAAAATAGCTCTTTGCTCTCCCCACCACTGAGATTTGCCGGATGTGGGAAGGATGGCAGAGAGACTCTGAGGCTCCCTGTTAGAGAAAAGATGCCTGCCTCCTTTTTATTTGGTCCCTCTGTGGGGTGGGGTCTGTTTTCTTTCTTTTTTTTTTTTTTTTTTTGTTCCCTATGCAAATCTTTCTCTCAGCTTCCCTCACAGCTTGATAAATGATTGGTTCTCGCTTTCAACATCAAGAGCAAGGCATATATTTTTCTGCTTATGCACGATTCTGTGTCTAAGTTCTTGGGCACTGAGAGAAAACAATATAGTTCTCCTGCAGGAGGTAGACTGTGTAAACATATATTAGTGTGGGGAGAAGGAATGAGAAATGATAAAATATTCAGAAAGCGGTCTGTTCTTGAGGGATGTTATTCCACACAGCCAGGGAGCAGATTAATGACATTGTTTGCAAGGAAGGGAGAACAGCTCCATAAAATATGTATTAGTGGGGTTGGTGGTATGATGGGCGGAAGTGCTCAGGCTTGGCCCTGTGGGCCCCAGCCTCAGAATCATGTACCCAGTTTTGGTCTCCTTCACCAGAGCTCCCAACAACTGGCTCTGGGGCCCTGGATGATGAACACTCTGATGAGGGATGCGCTGGCCATACTCAGCCAGAAGTAGGGCAGCGAATGGGTTCTTTGATAGAAGTACTGAGTGGAGAGTTGGGGGACTTGGCCTGCCTCTAACAAGCTGTGTGGCCTTAGACAAGTTACTTAACCTCTCTGGGTGGGTCTCTGTTTCCTATATTATAAAATGAGGAAGACTAGATGATTCCTAACAGGGCTTGGGTACATGGCAGGGGGTGGGGAGGGGAGTCACTGGGAATGAAGCAAGCTGGAAAAAGTTGTATTTGGGAGGCCCTATCATCTGGGAGTGTACTGAATATGGCTGGAAGAAATTCTTTGATAAGGCAGTTGAGGGTTGGAATATAGGTCCTGAGATGCCCACGTGAGTCACAAGCGATGCTCCTCAAATTGCATTCTAAGGTGGATAGTCCTCTTAACTTTAGGATTTTGTTTGGCTGAGGAGAGGTGCAAGTTTGGGGCCAGAGTGGAATTGCTTAGAGGTACGGCCAAGGAGAGAGAGGCTGAGGGTGACTGACACAGAGTGGCTTCTCTGCTAAGCAAGAGCAAATAGATATTTACTTTTTCTTGGCTTGCCTGAGGGGCCCACATGGTTTGGTCTGATTCTCATCTCTGAGGTTACTTCTGACTCAGTACAGAATTCTTTGTCCCATTCCTACCCACTCCCACCAAGCCTAACTGCAGAATACATCTTTTATTCCATAGGGCGGCCTCAGTTTTCATGGATTAGTAGTAAGAAGTTCAGACACACATTCCATGTGTTGAGGATGTTGGCAGCAGTGACAGAGCTGGGTGAGCCGGTAGGGAGCACAAAAGCCGTGCTTGTCTCCACAGGTGTGACGGGTGTGGCGGACCTTGGCTCAGAATCCCCCCACACTGTTCCTGTTCAAGCCAACCTGTGGGTGGTGTCCTCTGGGGCCCTTTCTGGAGGCTTCCTCTGGCTGCTGGGGTTTACCCCATGGAAGTGCGGGGCAGTCAGCATTGCTGAGATCAGAGGGCAATAGTGACTGAGTCCCTCACCCTTCTGACAGGGTGCCTGGTGTGATCTCTCTGCAGTCCCCAGGGGGAGTGAGCCCCGTTTGCCATAGAGGTTATCTACTCACTACAACTCTTATGGACTTTCTCCCCTTCTCTGTCTCCCATCCCCACACCCTCCCTGGTGCTTTCTGGAATTCCCTCTCAGATGAACTCTGTGTTTCAAATCCCAGTCTTCGGGTCTGCTTCTGGGAAGCCCTGCCTAAGACAATAGATGTAACAGAATGAAAACAAGTTACGGGATGGGGGTTTTAACCCACATGAACCATTCACTCTCAGTCCCAAGGCAAGACAGCTCTGTCGTATTGCCTAATCCTGGGATACTAGGGAATCCAGCCAACCACTCCTGGGCATATAGCTATATATTTTTTTAAAGCGAAAAATGTTACTTCCCCTCTTGATAAGCCACTTGCAATTTTCCCATTGTAAAACAAAACTGTGGCACGGTTTTCACAGTTTACTAGCTGATTCCATGTGCCTCTGACAATTTTTTATCTGTTTTAAATGTCACAGTGTCTATATGGGGATGGGGGAGGCAGACCTCTGAAAATTATACCTGCTCATGATCTCTCCTGACCCAGCCCATAGCCAACTGTCCCAAGAGGGAGCCTCTGACCCCTTCTCATGTCACCACTCACCCCAAGCCCAGAGGAGAACTGGCTCCATCCGGGGAGAGTGACTGTCTCAGGCTGGGCCAGCTCAATGTGACTGAGAGCCAGGGGTAACGAAAGCTCGGCGGCAGTGTGCTTGTGGGGTTGGCTCGAGAGGTCTTTCCCAGGTGGGACCCTTGACGGATCTAAGACTTTGCACGTGAAGTGTGTGCTGGCGCACACTTGAATCTCTGGAAAGTCTTGTGGGAGAGAGATGAGACAAGCCTCAAGGTGCTCCAGGGGTCCAGAGACGGAGGAGAGAAGGCTATGGACTTGGTTGATCCATGGGCCTCTAGAAGCTACTGGGTAGATGACAGGTGCCAGGCTGGATGCCCCCCAGAGGTACTAAGTCATGGTGACTTTCTCTGGGAAAGCTGGACACAGGTAGCTCTGAGCAGACTGGCAGGGGGCTGGGCGAGTCCCAGGGTTCCTTTGACATTGTGACTGTCCTTTGGAGTGGCTGGCCAGTCCTGGTTAGGTGTACCTGTATGCACCTAGTTAAGATGCGGGAGGGGTGACTTGGGCAGGTGCTGATCCAAGGGCTGTGATAAATAAAAGGGAGAGCTTACTTTTTTTTTTTTTTTGAAGTGGGAACCCTCTGAGAGTTTGTACAGGCATCCCATCATCCCAGAGAAGGCAGGATCTCTTGGGTTCATTGTAAAATGCCTGCTGCATCAATAAAACTCTTGGCTTATTAGTATTTAAAAAGCACCAGGGCCCCCTCCCCTCGTCAAACATCTGCAGCCACACTGGGCTCCTGTGATGAGGAATGAGGTTGGTAGACTGTCACCTGCTGGGTAGTGCTAGTCACTCAGTTGTGTCCGATTCTTTGCAACCCCACGGACTATAGCCCTCTAGGCTCCTCTATCCATGGAACTCTCCAGACAAGAATACTGGAATGGGTAGCCATTCCCTTCTACAGGGGATCTTTCCAACCCATGGATCAAACCTGGGTCTCCTTCATTGTAGGTGGATTCTTTACTGTCTGAGCCACCAGGTATCTGCTGGCAATTTCTACTGTGGTTATGATAGAATCGTGTGACACCTCGGTAAGTTTGGCTGCCCAAAATTTATCTGGTGTATACCTTTGGCTGATTCATGTTGATATATGGCAGAAACCAATATAATATTGTAAAGCAATTATCCTCCAATTTAAAACAAATTAAAAAAATGCTTATCTGGACATGGAAGCAACCTAGATGCCCATCAACTGACGAATGGATAAGAAAGCTGTGGTACATATACACAATGGAATATTACTCAGCATTAAAAAAAAATTCATTTGAATCAGTTCTACTCAGGTGGACGGAACTGGAGCCCATTATCCAGAGTGAAGTAAGCCAGAAGCAAAAACAACAATACAGTATATTAACGCATATATATGGAATTTAGAAAGACGGTAATGAGAACCCAGCATGCGAGACAGCAAAAGGAACGCAGATGTATAGAATAGACTCGTGGACTCTGTGGATGAGGGTAAGGGTGGGATGATATGGGAGAATGGCATTGACACATGTTAATTATCATATGTGTAATCAATCGCCAGCCCAGGATTGATGCTCGGGGCTGGTGCATCGAGATTTCCCAGGGGGAGGGAGGAGGGAGGGAGGAGGGAGGGGGTTTCTGGAGGGGGAGCATATGTAGACCCATGATGATATCGTGGCATTGAATGGCAAAAACAATAAAAGGGAAAAAAAAAATGCTTATCTGGAAGATGAGTCCAGGGAACAACAGCAAAGGGATAGTGAGCTGAGAAAGGGAGGGCATCCATGCAGTGTGGTAAAAGCTTGCTGCCTCTGAGGACAGCTGGAGTGTACCCTGCTGGAGTGCTGTGGGAGCCAGTGTAGAACTTGCCTCTGAGTTACCCCACCTCCACTTGGATGAGGCAACAGGGATATTGATACACCAGTGCCCCTCTGATAGAGCTTGAGAGCTTGTTCTGGGGTGGTATTTTTCTCCTGTGGATGGAGTGGGTGTGTGGGGCTCTGGCCACTAGAGAAAACCTTCAGGCAAAGAGATGTGGGTGCTGGCAGTTGGACAGACCCGGAGTTATGGGCAGGGAGGTGACAGCATCTTCTACACACCTGCCCCAAAGTTCTCCACTGCTCCATGCAACTTAGCCCTGAACTTTGAGGTCCTGGCCACCTGGCATCTTCCATCTTGCCAGCCTCACACTTGCCCCACAAACCCTCTAAAAAGGGGACCCTAGGACTTCTGCCCTCCTACACCACTTTCCCTCTCTGGAATGCCCAACCTTGTTCTCTCCATCCTCTAGAGTCCTCTTCTTGCATGGATTAGAGGCTTCTGGGAGCTTGGCCATCTCTTGTGCCTACTTTGTCCTAACCAGGGGTGGGTCTAGTTGGTGTTTTCTTTCCCAGCATGTAGCTCTCTTCCCCAAAGAGACAGCACGCTTGAGTCTTACACAGCTCTGAGTCTCAGTGCCCAGAACAGCCTCCGACATATAGTACGTGCTCAGTAAAGGGCTGTTGTGGTTGCTGAGGATATGAGGATGATGGTGGTAAAGGTCACGAGGTCTCCAATCAACAGGTCCTGGGCTCACTCCGTAGCTAACTTGCTCTGCTTCTTCTGACAGGTCACTTAATCTCTCTGAATCTGTTTTGCCATAGCAGAGACTTGCTAGCTGTTCTAAATGGTTCCGTTTTTCCTCCTGGGGGACTCAGCTCACCCACACTTCTCTGCCTCCTGGGTCGTTAGGAGCACCCATGGGACTAAGCTCCAGCAAATATGTGTGGCAGAGATGATGCCTCCACCGCAAGCTTCTCCGTAAAGCCTCCCAGGCACGATCCTTCCTCCTCTTTTTCCATCTGCCACTAAAGACAAGAAACCTGACCCCTGTCACCAGGAGAGGAGTGCTGCCTGGAGGGACCCCATCCACAGATGGTTCCAGGGGCTACTTGGAGAAGAGGAAATAAACTTTTATTGGTGATAAGCCACTGACATTTTAGGATGATTAGAGCAGTTTGTCTACCTGGAATAATGTAGAAATATTTTAAATGAGAGCGGTGTCAATGTCGCTTGGCTGTTGCCGTCTTTAATGATACAATGTGTTTCAAAGATGCTGGACAAGTCCACTAGGGCTGCCATAACCATGGACTGGGTGCTCAAACAACAGAACTTTATCCTTTCAGAGTTCTGGAGGCTGGAAGTCTGAGATCAGCAGGGCTGGTTTCTTCTGAGGCTTCCCTCCTTGGCTTGCAGATGGCTGCCTTTCCCTATGTCTTCACAAGTCTTCCATCTGTTTGTGTCCAAATGTCCCCCTCTTATGAGAACACTGTAATATGGATTAGGGCCCACCTAATGACCTCGTTTTTCACTTAATCACCTCTTTAAAGGTCCTGTCTCCAAAGACAATCACATTCTGGGGTCCTGGGGGAAGACTTCAACATACAAATTTGTGGGGACATCATTCAGACTAAAGCAGATACTCAGGGAAAATTCTCTCCCTTCCATTCCAGGAAACTCTAAGACACCCTAGTAATTAAGAGTGACGTTCGTGAGACTTCCCTGGTAGTCCAGTGGTTAAGAACCCCCCTTGCAATGTAGCGGACGCGGGTTCGATCCCGGGTCACAGAACTAAGATCCCGCATGCCGTGGAGCAACTAAACCTCAGGGCCCGAATTAGAGAGTCCACCAGAGAGTTGGTGCACTGCGTTGAAACACTGGCATGAAGCAATGAAGCCGCAACTAAGACCCAACGCAGGCAAAAGAGGAGGATCGCAGCACATCCACCTTGCTCTGAACTGTGATGTCCAGCGATGTCAGACGGGCCCTTAATTCAAAGGCTATTCCTTGAGGGAACTGCAGAGAAGACATGGTGACTCAACAAGATGAAATTCACCAAGTGTGAGGGCTGCGAGGGCAGGAGGGGCCTGAGCTGGGCGTGGGGGAGGGGCAGCCAGACGCGCCATATGGCAGACTCGGCTGTGGCCCCATCGCTCTGGGGGGCCCTGGAACAGTCACTGAGCCTCGCTGGGTCTTGGTGACATCATCGGTGACATGCCTACTTCTTCTGCCTGGCTCTTTCCTTTCTCCTGCCTCCAGCCTGTACTTCAGCCGGGCTTTAGGGGAGCAAATCAGAGTCGTGACATCAACCGCAAACGATTTCTTGAGCGCTTACTAAGTGTCAGCCACTTCACAGAGCACTCTGGGTGAGTTATGTCACGGCCTCCTCGCTAAGTGGGTTCTCTTGTTATCTCCGTTTGAGAGTGGCCCAGATGGGTTAGAGAACTTGCTCAAGGGACACAAAGGAGAGGCAGGGCTGGCGAGCTGGGTTATTTGGTTGATAAAAGATGCAGATGTTGCTTCCTCAATGCGGCAGTCAGGAACTGGCCACACCAACTATGCTGGACCCTAACATTTTTATCCATGGCTTGGGCTGGAGCCTGCCTTCATTCTGCCCTCAGGAGAAGAAAGCCTGCTCCAGCCGCCTTCAGAGTTCATCCTGAAGTCTGGCTGCCCTCCCTGTCGCTGTGCCGGCGGCAGGGAGCTTTCATTCAAGTGGAATTTAGCCGAGGACTTTTGTAGCACTTCATTTACATGTATGCCAACAAGCTGAAATGTGCAGCAACCTTGGAACACTTTCAAAGGCAGGAATAATTCCTCTGAAATAGGTCTTCCGAAAGCTTTATCTTGTCCTTTCTTTTTTTGTTAATCTTGGAGCCCCTTAGCATGTCAAAGCAATTTTTCTAATGTCACATCTCCTAGACATTAGCATGAAAGGGCTTTAAGAGATGATTTGAGAAAGAATAAATGTTGAATGAGCATTTATTATAGAGTCGTTTATGCTACATTTGCATTTTGATTCTGTTTCTGCCAGGCAGGCTGGAGAAGCAAGCTGATTTGAAAGTCAATGGCGTCTAAACACCATGCTACAACTCTGTTTACACTCAGCTGTTTCCTCGACATGTTAATTTATTGAAAGAAAAAATTTCATTAGGCCGGTGTGTCTTGAGGAATGAGATTAAGCAGAGTTGTGTGTCTTAACACTGAGATGGAATTCCCATCAGGACTGACCCCCATAATCAGGAGATCGAACCCATGTCTTCAGCATTGGCAGGCGGATTCTTTACAGCTGAGCCATCAGGAAAGCTATGGTCTGGAGGCCGTGGAGCAAAAGTAAGAGAAGCTCATTTTAAAGCTCAATTTCTTTCTGTTGCTGTGTTAGTCGCTTAGTCGTGTCAAACTCTTTGCGACCCCATGGACTGCAGCCTGTCAGGCTCCTTTATCCATAGGATTTCCCAGGCAAGAATACTGGAGTGGGTAGCCATTCCCTTCTCCAGGGGATCTTTCCAACCCAGGGACTGAACCTAGGTCTCCGGCCTTGCAGGTAGATTTTTTTTATCATCTGAGCCACCAGGGAAGCTGATTTCTTTCTGTGCACCTATTACATTCCTTAGCAATGTCCTGTCTCCTTCAGGAAGCTGGCCAGGCCCAAATGGCATAATGTGCAGTGGTCAGAGCCCGGGTAAGGCTGCCAGTGGGCTTACCAGTAAGTCAGTGGGCTCCCAGACCCAGGCAGAGTGCTGGTAATCTTTGTTTCCTCATCTGGGACATGGCCACAATAGCTGTCTGCATCTCCTAGGGTTGATACAGGGGTGAAATGGTAGGTAGATGTTGACTAGTATAATGCCAAGCACACTGGAAGTGCACAGTAAACATTAGCTGCTTTTAATATTTTTATTGATTTTTTTTTTTTTTTTTTTTGGTCTGCAGAACTTAGTAAAAGTTCCAGAGAAATGACTCTGGTTTATGCCAAGTATGGGCTTGTCCATCTATGAAAGAATCTCATTCTGTGGGTTCCAACCACAGGCAGATGGGATGTAAGTGGGTTCTGGGACTGATGGGCAGCTTAGGGATTGCTTCAGGCCATGTATGTGTGTGTGCATATCCACAAGAGAGAGGGAGAGAGGTATCAGCTAAACCCACCGAAGGCTCTCAAAGCTTGGGTCTGCCCCTTGGGATCGTTCCAGCTCTGGCTAAACTTCTGTCACTCCAAATTCCCTGAAAAGTCTTTTCTGTCTGTTGCCCCACCTACTCCTCTTGTTCATCTTCACCAAATTTTGGCACTTTGAGGCTCAGATGGTTAAGAATTTGCCTGCAATGCAGGAGACCCTGGTTCCATCCCTGGGTCAGGAAGATCCTCTGGAGAAGGGCATGGCAACTCACTCTAGTATTCTTGCCTAGAGAATTCCATGAACCGAGGAACCTGATGGGCTACAGTCCATAGGGTTCCAAAGAGTCAGGCATAACTAAATAACTAATATTCACTCACAAACTTCAATCACGTTTGTGGCAGTTTTTGGAGCTTGGTTTTTTTTTTAATTGATTAATCAATCTGCCTTTGGCTGCACTGGGTCTTCATTGCCGTGCGTGGGCTTCCCCTGGTTGTGGGGCATGGGCTCTAGGGCTCCCAGGCTCCAGTAGGTGTGGCATGTGGTCTCAGTGGGTTGTGGCACATGGGTGTAGTTGCCTTGCGGCATGTGGCATCTTCACAGACCAGGGATCAAACCCATGTTCCCTGCAGATTCCCAATCACTGGAACACCAGGAACACGTGACCTTGGTTTTTAAAAGCTACCTCACCATGTTCCAAGGCAGCCTTAAATGGGGAGGCCTAATCTGGGCCAGCTGGGAGGGGCTACACTGGTTGGAGTGGGGAGCTCTCTCCCCTGAGCAGGTCCTCTACAACCCTCACCCCCACCTTTCTAGAGCCCAGGAGTAAGTCTCCTGCCAACACTAGATCGTCCCCTTCATTCCACAGGTGAAGGGAGCTTAGCATCAGAGGGGGCTTCCCCCACCCCTTGTCACACAGCAAGTCAGTGGGCTGAGCTAGTCTCATTGTCCAGGCCTACAGAGGCTGGCTCAGCACCCTGGGCAGCTTGCAGGCTTCCTCTCAACCCTGTGCCATTTCTGCTATAGGACTGGTTCTTTCCATCAGTAAGTTGTAACTGACTCTTTGCGACCCCATGGACTGCAGCATGCCAGGCCTCCTTGTCCCTCACTGGAGTTTGCCTAAGTTCATGGGTCTTTCTGGAATAGATACTAAACCTATCCCCGGGGCCAGGTCTGCTTGGCCACTGCTCTTGCTGTCATCCATAAGCCCCTCCCTGCTCCTCCTACACCACTGGGAGAAAACTCCCCTAGTTTGATCCCTGGATCAGGAAGATCCCTTGGAGGAGGAAATGGCAACCCACTCCAGAATTCTTGCCTGGGAAATCCTATGGACAGAGGAGCCTGGCGGGCTAGAATCCGTGCTCTCGCCAAGAGTCAGACAGCCCACACATTTCCCAAAGGACTTGATCCCAGCCGCCACCCTGAGACACTGCATACCACACAGCGTGCCTGTGCAGAGAACCATGGATCACAAGACAAATGTTGTTCAATGTCCCACAAGTCTGGCAGAATCAAACTCCAACTCTGCCACTAATCAGCTCTGTGACTCTGAACAAGTTGTTTAACCTCTCTGAGCCTCTGTTTTCTTATTCTAAAAAGTGAAGTGAAAATCTCTCATTTCGAGTTTGACTCTTTGTGCCCCCATGGACTGTAGCCCGCCAGGCTCCTCTGTCCATGGGATTTTCCAGGCAAGAATACTGGAGTGGGTAGCCATTCCCTCTCCAGGGGATCTTCCCAACCTGGAGCCTGAACCCAGGTCTCCTGCATTGGAGGCAGATTCTTTACCATCTGAGCCACTGTAGAAATAGACACGTTTCTCCCCATCTTTGGCCCTGTTTCCTCTTCTAGAAAATCGAGGTTGGAACATCTATTTCTAAATATCCATTGAGCTCAGCAGGCCTCAGACCCCCGGTGTCAGGTGTGGGATTTGTCCCCTTCCCTCCCTCTTAGAGCAAAAAGCAGTCTCACCGAGGGACTCCCCCACCCCTCCAGCTTCCCCCGCAACCAGAAAGCCCCAGCACTCCTACAGCTGATCTGCAGCCTGGGGTGAATCGTCCTTGTTCTGTAGAAAAAGAAAGAGGGAAAGACTGCCAATCAGGGGCTATCTCAAAATACAATCGTAAGTTTTGGCTCAGGAGGAGAGAGAGGAAGAGAGAGGGAGAGACAGAGAGAGAGTGAGAGAGAGAGAAGAAAAAAGCCCACTTCAAGGCCAGTTCCCCTCCCCAGGCTGGCAACCTGGGTGTGTGAGATGAAGGGGACGGAGCAGAGGCAAAGGCTGGCCTTCTGATGGAGCACGCGGTGCCCACTTTGAACAGTGGCCTTTGTGCCTGCCTATTCAGGGCGGCCTCAGGACAATGGGGGGCAGACACGCAGGGGGGGACAATGACGAGGACATCACTGCCGCTTTGCATTCCCTTTGAAGTGGCTCTACCCTGGCCCCCCTGCTGGCTCCAAAAAGAATGCTTTTGTTGCCCGCTCCAAAGATGCTGTAAGATGCTGTGGAAAAAGTAACCAGAGGGGATCTGCTCGATTAAAAAAAAAAAAATTAAAGATAAGAAACAAATCAAGCCAGCCACGTGGGGGCTGGCGGTAGCTTTGAACCCTGAGAAGAGAAGGGACATCGTGATCCAACCTTTTATCTCCCTAGGGGAAGTGACTGGCTTCTGAAGGGCCCTCTCAATGGGAGCGGAGGCTTGGTGGGTGGGAGCTGGGGGCCAGGGTGGGAATTCCTAGCCTGCTGGGGTCTCCCAGGAGGGTCTGCAAAGCTGGAGCTAGGACACTGAAAGCCAAAGTTCGCTCTAGTTGCTGTTGCTTGGGCAGAAACCAAAACAGTAATCAGGTTTACTGAGTTAGTGTGTGCCAGGTATGAAGGGTGAATGAAGAGAAAGTGGAAGTCGCTCGGTCGTGTCGACTCTTTGCAACCCATGGACTATACAGTCCATGAAATTCTTCAGGCCAGAATACTGGAGAGGGTAGCCTTTCCCTTCTCCAGGGGATCTTCCCAAGCCAGGGATCAAATCCAGGTCTTCCTCACTGCAGGCGGATTCTTTACCAACTGAGCTATCAGGGAAGCCCCCCACCTATGGGGGGAGTGCTTGCTTTACTGCTTGTGTGATTACCTTAAAAGTGCCTCACTCTTAACCAGGGCGTGAATGTGCATACCCAAAATGACTCTACATCGTAGAGGTGGAGGTTAATGCCAGAATGACCTAAATCAGGAATCCACACTGTTGGGTTCAAGGCTGCAGGAAGCAGGATGAACAAGGCAAGCACTCAGAAAGTTCCAGGGGGTGCCGTTCGTACTGTGGTTTTGTGTGTTACTTCCTGGAGTCATGCAGTATACAACCTTGCATTTAGACATGGTGCCCCTGCCAGGAGTGGTTAAGTAATATATGAATTATCCCCATCAGGAATCTGTATCTTCAAATATTGTTATCAAAATCAACATCAAGAATGTGTTAATTAGCCGGAGGATTTTTGGGAGTAGTGTCCTTTTTTTTTTTTTAAATACTGGTAACGTGAATGGAATTCAAGACAGGTGGTTGGATGGTAAGGTTGTACAGGTCTCACTGTGAAAAATGAGATATAAGGATCTGGGAAACCCAGCAGTCTAAGACCAGTGTGGCATCATGCCTGACTCACTGTAAATGCCCTAAATTGTTATAATTATCCCCATTCTACTGCTGAGGAAGCTGAGGCTCAGAGAGGTAAAATAACTTGCCCAAACCCACACCCCTGGTACATGGAGTGCCAGATGTTATAACACTCTTGGACTCTGGAACCCTGGCCTACCCTGCCTTTGAGAAGGAGACTTTTTCAGTTGGGCAGTAGCTAGGTCAGATGGTGACTTTATGTGGCCAGCCACATGCACCAAGGCCCCCTGCGCAATAGGACTTGGTACCCAGATCATGAGCCAGAAGTCCCTCAGAACTTCTGGATCTTCCATGAGCATGTGGGGGAAACTCTTCTTGCCTGCCATCCCCTGAGGTTGCCCTCAGAGGCTTTATCGCAGGAAGTATTCATGGGGCAGGACCAAAGGGGGTTTTGGATTGGTGGGCAACCCTCTGGGTCCCTTCTGAGCACTTTTGAGCACCTAATCCCACTTTTGTGTGCCATCAGGAGCCAGAGACTCTGGGGCTCTCCTTTGGAGGATTCCTAGCGGGTTGTCCACACCGTGAAGAGTCTAAGTGCCTGGGAATTAACACGCTCCACCAGAACAGGTATATGAAAGCTCCCGGGCCCCGGTGGAAAATTTCCAGGTGAAAGTCACCCTGCAGAGTCCCCTGTGGGATCAGGTTGACGCTGCCCTCTTGGGGCGGGGCGCGGTTTGCCTGAGATCACAGTGTTCTTGGTCCTGCTCTTCCCCACCCTGTTCCTCCGCCACCCCCTCTCCTATCTCCTGGGGAGCACAGCCCAAACACATCATGTGTGCCCGAATCCTCACCTCGGGGTCGGCCTTTGGGCTGCACCAAGACGGCTGCACCCACAGAAAGCCCATGAGGCAGGAGAAGGCCCAGTATGGGCGCCAGCTCACTAACGCGGGGCTTTCCCCTGGGCAGTAAGACTGCAGCAGGCACTTGGAGAGAGTCGGAAGCCGTGTGCCCTGCTCTGAGGGGCCACCAGCTGAGCTGGCTGCCTCTCCTGATCCCCTCTCTGGGGACCCCTCCATCTCCTCCAGTGAGTGAGCAGCTGAGTCAGGACTTGAACCCAGGTCTTTTGTCACAAGCCTATGGCTTAAAAACGAACATCACTGCCCTCCCCCCATAACAGCCACACACATTAACTGCAGGCTCTGAGACTGGGACTTATCCAAGTACCTCATCTTCCAGGTTCTGACTCACTGACCCACAGGTGACCAACAGACTGAGAGAAACCCAGAGGCCACATCAGGGACAGAGACCATGAGCTCTGCAGGAAGCAGAGGATGGAGAGGAAGGGAGAGAGGGCCTGAGAGCCTGGGAAGGCTACGACCCCAGGAGTCTAGCTTTTCCTGTCCATCTATCTGTCTGTCTGCCAGCTGGTGTCTCTGGGTAACCAGCCCCTTTCAGACTCTCTGGCAACCCTGGCTGCTCTGGCCTGCTGGCCTCCTGGACAGGCATTTCTGTCTCAATCCCTGGGTCTATATCTTTATGGCTCCAGGGTTAAGTGGAGGGTTACAAGGAGCCTTCAGTGGTTCTCAAAGCCAGAGACCTGTTTATCCTCAGCTCCTGGGCTCGCAGCAGCCCACAGGTTGACATGGGAAGGCAGTCTGTGTCTCCCCACCCCTTCTGTGGGTGAAGCTCCTGCTCTCCTTGTGCTTCCTTGCACCCCTGGGGACTAAAGCCCAGAACCTGAGTGTCCTACTCGGCCCAAGCTCTCCCCCACCTTGAGTGAGAGCCTGAGAGGGACCTTTGTCTGCCGGATCCAGGGTGTACCAAGTAATGTGCCAGGCACTTCGTGGGGCAGGAAGAGAGACATAGGGCTAGCTCCCTGCACTCTGGAGCCCCGGGCCCAGGATACAGACCTGGCAGACATCAAGCCACCAGGAGCAGCTAGATGACAGTGGTCGGTAGGTCGTGTTAGACTAGCAGGAACTCAACAGAGGAAGAGGAAGCCTATTCTCAGGAGGTCAGGAGGGCTTCCTGGAGGAGGTGTATGAACCAAGTTTTGGTTCTTGGAGCCAGGGGCCTGTAGAGAGGATCAGGAAACTGTTGCTGCCTTTTGCCATGCTCCTGTCTCACACAGCCTGACCTTGTGTTTAATCCACTTTTTCCCCACAACTCTGCAAGGCATGTCCTTTCTTGATTCTAAATGGGAAAACTGAGGCATGGAGCTGTTATAGAACCACATAGCCAGCGACTGGTAGGGTCCTGGTGGGAGCTGTCAGCCTGTGGTGGGTCACACAGACCCTGCAAAGGAACGAATCACTGTCATTCAAGGCCATACAGCAGGAGAGAGGCACTGCGTGGGCTTGGGGACTTTCAGAGGGGCAAAGCCTTCATGGAGGAGGAAACTTTCAAAAGGGCCCTTGCAGCATGAGTAGGAGTTTGTTTAGGGTAGAGGAGGGCACTCCAGGCAAAGAGAACAAACGATGAAGCATGGAGGTGATAGAGAAAGCAAGGAGGAACTTGTGAGTGGTTTGGGGGTGGCTGGGCAGTGACCTGGAGGGAGATGAAGTTGGGGACAGCATGTAGCACATACTGGACACTTAAAAAATTTACTGAATGAATGAATAAATGAATTGTATCCCCAAGGTCTGTTAGTATATAGGAGTTCAACAAATATTGGTTCCATGAATGAACCAACTGTATTTCGCTTGCCTAGCACGGGTGCCTGGCACCCAGGCATTCAGTACATATTTGCTGAAATTAACGAATCAACTAATGAAGCGGTGAAGTAATGGAATCAGCCGGGAGGGAGATGACTGCCCTGGCCTCGCGACTGGACGCTCAGCCCGCGACGGTGCCATTCAATCCCGGCCGCCCCTGCCCCCATCGGTGCGCGCTCTAACGCGGAGCAGATGGCGGGGGCGGCGCGGGCCGGCCTGGCAGGGCTGCGAGCCCAGGCGGCGGCAGCCGGGCCTGATTAGGGCCCCCTCCCGCTGGCGGCCGCTGGCGCTTTGAAGTGAGCCGCTGCCGGGCCGCTCCGGCCGCCTGGCCGTCCCTGCCGCCAGGCCGTCGGTCCGCGGCTGGCGGCGGGGCTGGCGGCGCGTGTTTATCCAGGTGCGGGCTGGGGGTTGGGCGCGGGGATCTTCTTTCCTCCGGGCCCATCTGGGACTTCAAAGCGCAGCGCAGGGCTCAAAGGCGGCCTCGGGGTGGGGGTGGGGGGCTGGGGCGGGCTCGCTGGCTTCCTGCGCTCCGCTGGGCCCCTAGACCCGCGGGGGTCCTGGCACCACTGTCCCCCGCTCCCATCCCGGAGAGCGCTTTACTGAGCGCCTACTGTGTGCCAGGCCCTGTGCTCAAGTGCTGCTGAGCGCGTAGGATTTCCCGATCTTTAACTACATCTGCAGAGACAGGCCAGGCTATGATCCCCATTTTATAGGTGAGGAAACTGATGCTCAAGGAAGGTCAAGGGCTTGCCTGACACCTCTGCGGCCCTCGTCATCCACCAGGGCCTCTCTGCAGCCCTGCCTTTAGGAGCAGCCCCCTTCCGGTTCCGTCTGAGACTTGGCCCTCCCACGTGTAGACACAATGATTATTACAGTTTATTATAGAAGCAGCAGCTGGTGTGTCTTGAGCCCCTGCCATGTGCCAGGTGTGTGCCAAGCCTGTGCTAGTGCTCCATCTGCTCACACCATCCTGTGAGGTGTGCATGGGCGCTGTTGTCCTGATTTCAGAGAAATCAAGAAACTTGCTTAGAGTCACACAGCTAATAAATGCCAGAGCCCAGATTTGGGCTTAGGGCCAGTTCTCCAGAGTTCTCTGCCCATCAGATTCCACCCCACTTGCTCCTCGGAGCCCTCCCAGGTAGCCCCAGCTCAGAGCTGTATCAGTCAGAACAGCCAGTAGGATTTAGTTATTCACACTCTCCATGCATCTCATCTTGTTCTCAGGCAGCAGCAGTGCTGGCATCACCGGGCATCTTTTTAGAAATGCAGAGCCTCAGGCCCACCCCAGAATACGCAGAAGGAAGTCTGTATTTGAAAAGATTCCCAGTGAATTGGACGTGCATTAAAGTTGGAGGGGCACTGGACCATAATGCCATTTTGGCTAAACGTCTGTTATTGTCCCTGTGTGGGAACCTGTCTTTAGGAAGTTGTTCCTCCCTCATCAGATGGGGAGTTCCCCAAGGCAAGAGCCTCTGCTGTTAGACCAGAAGTTAGTCGGCAGTGGTGGTGCGTCCCTGGACAGGCTGGGATCTCTGCGATGACAGTTTTGGGCCTCCCCCTCTCAACTGGGATCTTAGAGGAAGCCTAGGTGGTTTTTGATTCCAAATCAGGAGACTGCCTGAAACTGGAATCTCTGGGATGCCCCGCCCCTGTGAAACCTGGCTCTTTTGGGGGTTGGGAGCCACCTGCGAGGAGAGATGTCTGATATTTATGCCTTTCCAGAGGATGGAGAAGCCTGGGGTGGAAGTATGCCTTGACCCCCGGACCCTCATGACCTGCTTCCTGGCCCTGGGTGTGCCTGTCTGAGGGTCCTGGAGGGGCGTGGTAGAGGAGAAAAGATAGATTCCAGCCACAGAGGGATTGTGTGTGTTGCCTGACACCAGGCCTCTCTGGGTAGACATTTGTCCTTGTGTGTCACCAAGGGACCATTCAGGCGGCAGGAAGCCTGGGCGGGTGCAGGAGTGAGCCTGCTGGCAGCGGGAGGGTATTTTTAGAGCTTTGACTGACAGCTCTTTATTAAGCTGTCGCTGCCTCTATCCTGCCTGTACCCCCACCCACTCTGGCCTGGATAAAAGAGAAAGCACATTGTCATTTTGTTAAGAAGAGGGTCCTGGCAGCCCTTCCTTGGTCCCTCGCCCACGGACAGGTTATTTCTCGCTGTGTCTGGGGGTCCAGGCACCCCTGCTGGCACTTCCAGCATGCCCTGCAACCTGACCCTTCACACACCTGGCAGTGATAAATGGCTTCAGCATCGCTGCCGTCACCTTGCACCCTCTGATCCCGCTCACTTTGTTCTCTCTTTAAAGCCAGTGGGCGGGTGGCAGGGGGCTCTCTCTCTTCTTCCTCTTCTCCATCAGCCGTCTCCTGGATACTTGCAGGCCTGTGCTCTGATACCACTTGAAAGGGACTGCGACACTCAGTTATCTGGTCTGGGAAGTCCGGCCATGAGTTGTCTGTGCTGACTGGTTGAGTATGTGGGGTGGGAGAGCATGCCTGTGTGTGGCTGTGGATGTGGGCATGAGTACTGTGTGCATGCTCCTTCAAGTTAATTTTGCTGTGGGGTAGGAAAGCTGTTGGGTTCTTAAAAATTGATCTTGCAGTGTGTGTACATCCCCGAGTATGTACGTGCATACACACTAGTGTTTGTGTGTGTGTGTGTAGAGCTGGGGATGTGTGCCTTTTAATTACTGCAGCTTTATAATTTATTGTGATGTCCAGTAGGGTAAGGAATGTCTCTTTCCCACTACACCCACAAATATCCTCTGTTCTTTAAAAACTTTTTCTTGATGACTCAGTGGTTCCACTCTTAGGATTATGCCCAGCAAGTTTGTGCAAAAATGTGGATCAAAAGACAAGCATCGGAATGCTATTTGCAGTCTCTCCAAGCTGGAAACTATCCAAATGCCTGTGAACAGTAGCATAGATAAACAGATAGTGAGATAGTTGTACATTGGGGTATTACATGGAAATGAAGATAAATGATTGACAGCTGAGGCAACAACATGGATGAATTGCACAATCATGTTGAGTGAAAGAAACCAGATACAAAAAAGCACATATGGTATGATTCCAAGTATAGGGAGTTCAAAACCAGGCAAAGCTCATTAATATAGAGACCTTAAAGTTGGTAGTGACTACAGGAGGGATACGAAGAGGTCCTCTGGGACAATAGTCTGTTTGTTGATCCAAGTGTTGGTGAAAGGGTGTTTCACTTTGTAATCCTTCACTGAGCTATACATTTCTAATTTGTGCGCTTTTCTGAATGTGTGCTATTCTTATATTATAGTCATCCCTTCATAGGATTTTTAGAATCAGCTAATCAGGTTCAATGAAAAGTGCTGTTGGGGTTCTTGTTTAGAATTGCATTGCGTTATGGATTAATTTGGGAAGATGTGCCCTCTTTACAACATTGATTATTTCCCTCCATGAATATGGTATATCGCTCCACTTCAACCTCTTCATTCCCTCCGTGAAGTCTTATGGTTTTCTCCGGAGTCCTATGACGTTCTGACTGGATTTGTTCCAAGGTACCTTGTGTAACAGTACAAGGGGAATTTTTTTCTTTTATGTTTTAAAATCTTTTATTTTTTAAATTGTGGTGAAATATACATTAAATAAAAGTTTCATCTAAGTCTTTTTAAAATATAATGGTTTAGTGGTATTAAATATATTCACATTGCTATGTAGCCATCACCATCATCTATCTCTGGAATGTTTTCATCTTCCAAAACTGAAACTCTGTTCCTTTTGAACACTATCCCCTCTCCTCTCCCACCCCCAGCCCCTGGAAACTACCATTCTATTTACTGTCTCTATGAATGTACCTATTATACGTACCTCACAAAAGTGGAATCAGATGATATTTGTCCTAAAACTGGCTTATTTCACTTAGCATAATGGTTTAAGTCTTTTCACCCATGATATAGTGTGTGTCAGAATCTCATTCCTTTCTAAGGCTAATTCTGTTGGGTGTACGTACCACGTTTTTTTTTAACCCATTCATCCATCTGTGGATACTTGCTTGGGTTGTTTCTGCCTTTTGGCTACTATGAATTATGCTGCTATAAACACTGGTGTACAAATATCTGTTTGAGTCCCTGCTTTTGATTCTTTTGAGTATATACCCAGATGTAGAATTGGGGGATTATATGGTAATTCTGTGTCTAATTTTTTGAGAAATTGCCCTATTGTTTTTCACAGTGGCTGCACCATTTTCCTTCAAATTAATTTTGCTTGGAGTAGGGAAGCTGTTGGGTTTTTTTAAATTCATCTTGCAGTTGTGTGTATATCCCTCAGTGTGCACATTGCACAGGGTGTGTGTACGTGTAGTGATCACACTAACAAGAGCACTACCTTTAGATAACTTAGAATGCTTCTGACTGCACAGCACAGAACCCCACATCCAAGTGGCTTAAAGAGCCAAGAGCTTTATTATTTCACCCATCTGGGGGTCTAGAGGTAAGGTGGGTTTTGGCCACGGTAATCAGCAGCCCAGTGATATCATTCTGCTTTTCTGCCCCACCACTCTCAAAGCCAGATAGTTGTAAAGTGATTGCCAGTGACAAGAGTGGCCACCAGCTTCTTTGGCCATGTTCAGGGGGCTCAACCATAAAGAATCTTCCTGCCAATGCGCGAGACATAGGTTTGCTCCTTGGGTTGGGAAGATCCCCTGGAGGAGGACGTGGCAACCTACTCCAGTGTTCTCACTGGGATAATCCCCCATAGACAGAGGAGCCTGGCAGGCTATAGTCCATGAGGTTGCAAAGAGTCTCACATGACTGAGCGACTGAACAACAACAGATTAAAAAAAAAAAACAGGGTAGAGTAGTGGACACTGTGGTGTGCAGTCCAGGTGGCCCTGTAGGACGGCGGCTCATTGCCTTAGCTGCGGAGCGCTGGTGGCCAATGGCTCAGGGGAGTCCCTCCCCCTGGCAGAAGGGAGCACCCCTGCCCATGTTTATGCCTCCTCTCCAAGTGAATGTGGACTTTGTTCAATGGGTGGTTGGGGTGCCCTACAAAGGATAGACCCTTCCTCAGTTTGGGACAACTCTGAAGGGCCTTCAGGAAGCCTTCTGTGGGGTTGCCAGAGGCCCTTGTTCTAGCTGGATGGCAGCCCACTCCTTACTCTGCCCAACTCAGATGCCCTTACCCTCAGGGTGGGGCCCCTGAGAGGATCCCCAGCAATCTGCCACACGTGACCCTTCATCTCATCACCTGGTTCCTGGGGTGCAATCTAACAGAGGTTGTCGGTACTAAATTTAAATGAATGACCTATTTTAGAATGTTCAAATATCCCATTTTACAGGCAGACACACATACATTTGGGGAGAGTTTAAAATATTGCAGAGTTTGGAAGAAGAACTGTTAATTTAGATGACAACAGATCAAACTAGGTATCTTCAGTTAGTTTATTTCTTTCCTGATGTTATATAGATAAAGGCACAGCTTCCATTTAAAAGCACTGCAGGTTTATAATACATGGCACTTACAGAGCATTTGCTAAGCACTGATTGTACATTTCCCATCTTGTCCTCACCATAATCATGTGGAATTATAGTATTATCATGGGTGTTCATCATATTGTTATCATTAGCATTTTAAGGCAACCGAAGTGAGACTCAGAGAGGTTAAGTAACTTGTTTAAGATCATGCAGATGTGTCAGGGTTTGATCAGGAAAGCAGAACCTCTATAAGTAATACAAAAATGGATTTACTATAGGCGAAGACCCTGAAGTTGGGAAAGATTGAAAGCAGGAGGAGAAGGGGACCACAGAGGATGAGATGGTTGGATGGCAACACTGACTCAATGGACATGAGTTTGAGTCAAGTCTGGGAGTTGGTGATGGACAGGGAGGCCTGGCGTGCTGCAGTCCATGGGGTTGCAAAGAGTCGGACACGACTGAGTGACTGAACTGAACTGAACTAGACCTTATGAGATTGGTCTAGTCTGTTGCCTCTCTGCCTGGGGTTGAGCCTAAAGTCAGTCTGAATGATGCCTGGAAAGGAAAGCTAGATTTGGGTGAGAGCAAGGACAAATTAGAAGCGTGTCTGTCTCTCACCTTCTCCTGGGTACCAAGGGTGACCTGTGGGAGAAACTGGAGTGCTTTACCACAGACCTGCCTGCACACCTGGCCCTGGACTGAAGAACACAGAGGGAGATCTGAAAGGAGCTGGAGAAGCCAGGGCTGCCTTTGCAAACGCAGATGACCAGAAGATTGCTGGCAGCCCTAGCAAGCCGCCACGGGGCCGGGGACCCTGTGTGACCTTCGGAGCCTAAGAACGTGGCTGCTGCTTCACTCCCACCTTCCAGGTCTCACACGTAAGGTCTGTTTTGGCCAGCACTACCTCAGACCCATAAGGAAGTTCAGGGACAACGTGGCTGAGTTGATGCAGTGTGAAAAGATGGCAGTACTAAGAGGTAAAGCTAAATCCTGTCTTCTACCGAAGCCCACAGGGTATGATTTTCACTTTGTCAGACTGTGTGGGTAAGCAGCCGATGAGGGGTGGGGTCAAACCCACAATTTTGGGGCCAGTCATTGGGTGAAGTGACCTAGTGCAGCAGTAGGGAGCCATGGTTGGTATTCAGTTGCAAAGTCATGCCTGACTCTTGGCAACCACATGGACTGCAGCATGCCAGGCCTGGAGACCATAACAAACTTGAAGAGTGCATGCCCTGTCTAAAGTGGGGTGACCATCCCCCAGCTCCACCCAGTTGCAGCTATTCAGAAATATGGGCGTGGTATGGCCAGATAATCTGACTTTTTTTTCCACTATAAACTGTAGATAGTAAATTTGCAGTATGTGTGTTTGTGTGAAATCTGCCAATCTGAATATGTTGGCTTTTTTATTTTATTTTGTTACTTCTTATTTTGATATAATTTCAAACTTAAAAGAGAAAAAAGTTGCAAGCATATTACAGGGAACTTCCCATATAACTTTTACTTAGCTTTGTTATTTCCTTCTCCCTCTCTATCTTTCTCACTCTCTCTCTCACACACATGTATTCAAATATGTGTACATTTTTTTCTGAACTGTTTGAGGATAAACTGTCCCTTTATTGCAAACACTTCAGTGTGTATTTCCTAAAAACAAGAATTTTCTCCTACATAACCACAGAATAATTTTTAAAATTTGAAAAGTTAATGTTGATATCATACTATGATCTAATCCACAGTCCAATTTCAAGTTTTATTTTTTTTACCAGTCTAGTATCTAATCCAGTATAGCGCAGAACATTTTTGTATTTGACACTGTATTTACCAATTTGAACTTTTCAGACATCACTGTGTAAGCCAAACAAACTCTGACAAGGATTGAATTTGACTTCTGGGCACCCAGTGTGTGACTTTTGACCCTGGCGACTTCTAAGGTCCTTCCTGTCCTGGCAGATTCTCCCAAATATGCTGGCTTAGTTGTTGGGCTGGCTGAGTGAAGGCTTCCCCATTTTCTCCTAAGCCTGGGAGGCAGCCCCCACTCTCTGGCTGCAGCTCCCAGGCCAAGATGGTTCCTAGACTCTGGTTACCTTTCTTTCCCCTTGTTTTTAGCCACACTGCAATCAGGGAGACATCCTGACTAGACTCAGCCAGACAGAAAGGTGTGATCAGATTTAAGGCAAAGACTGGACTTTCTGCATCTCTTCCTGGTGCATCTGATACCCCCTTTTTTGTGCATCCTCTAGCTACGTGAGTGCGTTTTTCCCTTGCGTTATAGAAAATCAGTTTGATTCTCTCATATGAAAACATTCTTATCTTTACCCCTGCACATTCATAAATGCAAAGTACTCTTGGAAACTATGTTTTTCTTCCCCCCTATTTGGCTGCACCTGGTCGTAGCTGCTGCATGCAAGATCTCTGTTGCTGGGTGTGTGACATTTGTTGCGGCATGTGGGATCTAGTTCCCTTACCGGGGATTGAACCTGGGGCCCCTTTCATTGGGAGTGCAGAGTCTTAACCACTGGACTACCTGGGAAGTCTTGGAAACTATGGTGATGCATTTTCCCATCAGTTGGCCTTCCTCACTTTCTTTTTTCCTCCTCCCTTCCAACTTGTGCTTGCAAGATAGAAGTATCCTCCAGGTCTCTGCCCATTCTCATATAACCACATATGCACACATCACACACACACATAGATGCACACACATGTACCATTAGAGGGTCTTCTCCATCATTGTTTATATGACCAAAATGAGATATTACAGGGCTCCTCTGCATTTTGCTCTTCTCCCTTGCTGGTATGGGGGTCCCTTGGTCTAGGCCTAATTGATTCCTTGTGCAGGCTGAGGAATAGCCCAGGCTGTGCTATGCCATCATTCAGTCATTTTCCTCTGATGGACACTGAGGCTGCGTATTCGTGAAAGCGAGCTCTGTCGTGGCCACAAGGAAGCTGTGAAAGTGCAGCAGCTTGTTTACTTCTTGTTCCTGTCCCAGTGCAGTGTGGCTGCACAGCCCTGGGATGGTGTTCCCTGATCAGGGACCCAGGCACTGGGTGGTCACTGCAGAGGGGGAGAGAGTGAAGGGAGACTGTGCAGGGGGCTTTACAGCCACACATCACTTCTTCCCTCCAGTCTACTAGCTAGAACCCAGGCACGTGGTCCCAACCAAGCTGCAAGGGAGGCTGGGAAACCAGGACTTCCTGTGTGTCAGTCTGCCACGCTTTAAAAAATTTTTTTTTTAATTTATTTATATTTATTTATGGGTAGGGTCTTCATTGCTGTGCAGCTTTGCTCAAGTTGCAGTGGCTGGGGGCCACTCTCTAGTCGTGATACACAGTCTCCTCATTGCAGGGGTTTCTCTTGTTGTAGAACAAGGCTCTAGGGTGTGCAGACTTCAGTAGCTGTGGCTCCCAGGCTCTAGAGCAAAGATTCAATAACTGTGGTGCATGGTCTTAGTGGCTCTGAGGCATTTTGGACCTTCCCGAATCAGGGATGGAACCTGTCTCCTGCACTGGCAGGCAGATTCTTCACCACTGAGACACCAGGGAAACCCTGCCATGCTTTCTTTTGAGAGTTTAAAAAAGTATGCATGTTTATCTTTGGCCATGTCAGGTCTTCGTCATGGCGTGTGGCATCTTTCGTTGCAGGGCTCTGGCTTCTCTCTAGTTGCAGCTTGTGGGCTCCAGAGTGTGTGGGCTTGGTAGTTTGTGGCACGTGGGCTTAGTTGCTTCGTGGCATGTGGGATCTTAGCGCCCTGACCAGGGACTGAACCCACATCCTCTGCATTTAGAAGGTGGATTCTTAACCACTGGACCACCAGGGAAGACCTTTGAAAGGTTTTTTTTTTTTTACCATTATGCATAATAATTCAATAAACATCTTTCATCCTTTGTCCTTATGATAGCTTAATTTCTATCAGGTTGGTTTTCAGGATTAGGATTGCTGGGTTAAAGGAAATATATATATATATTGCAAAATTTTCATGTAACTCCTGAAGTTTTAATTGGTGTTGCCAGATTTCTCCCAAAATAGACAGTAATAATTTACATCTTTAGCAACATATGAATGTAGCTTTCCCCTAAATCCCTGCCAGCAATTGCATTCTTGTTCTTTTAAATTTTCCTCTGTGATATCTCATTGTCGGTTTAATTTGCATGTCCCTGACCACTAATGAGTGTGAGCATCTTTTCATTTGTTTGTGGCCATTTGGCTTCATTCTTTTGTGAATTGCCTATTCATGTCCTTTGCCTTAATTTCTTTTGGGTTGTTTGCCCTTTTCTCTTCACTTTGTAAGAGCCCTTTGTATGTTATAGATGGTAACCCCTTGTCCTCTGCATCACAAATGTTTTTTTCCAAATTTATTGTTTGTCTATTAACTTTGCTTATGGCATCTTTTGTCTTACAACAGATGAACATTGTTATGTAGTCAAATGCATCTGCTTTTTAATTTCTATATTCCAGTTTTGCATTCTTAGAAGGCCTTTCCTGACTTGAGTCCTTTATTTATTTATTTATTTTTTTAAAGTCAAGAACTTCTTTTATTTTAAAATAAACATTGAAGATTCCCCCCTTCCCCACCACCCTACAAAACTTTTGAATGTGGAATGTTCAATAGCCTTTCCTTTTTAGAAGGTTACAAAACCAGCAAAAACTTCAGTTGTCTAATGATGAATGTTTGAGAATAGTTTTATGGGTTTAAGTAGCTGAGCACCTACTGGAAAAAGTCCTTAGCTAAAGGCTGAAAACTAAATTCAATTTCTGCACAGAAAATACCATTAACTTAGTAGCCTTTGCTTAATATAAGGTGGGATTAATTCCCCATGAAGTCAAAGTGGGGTACAACAAGCAGCATTAAGTTCATAGGCACACAGAACTAGTGCTCCAACTGCTAGCACAAACTTCAACATCGTACATAAATTACTAAACGGTCCGTCGTCCTCAGACTTGGGACTCTCCCTATACATCTATGGGAAGGAATCACCACTTTGAATATAAATACCTCCATGTGAAACAGATAATTCAGTTAGGGTTAGACAAAAGATAAGTGCAAGCACTGTAGAAATAGCTGCTAAAGATAACCATAAAAGTTGTAACACTAAACTGCATGGGGTGAACCACATAAGCTGCTGTTGAACACCAGTGTTTCAAGATACAACTTTTATAAACATGTTTGATTTGTTTGCTTATACCATCAGAAGTCAAACTATTGACTGTCATTTCCCTAAAATAGGCAAACCAATCTAAAACACATACTGGTGCTTTTCAAAAGATAGCAATTTAAAGGGTGGCAGCAGCAGGCATTTGATGTCTTTTAAGAAGTTGCTTTTCCTTCATGGACTGTGAACTCGAAGAGTCCCTCCTCCCCTCTCCTGGGTATTTGCAGCCGTCCTTGCTTCTCCTGGCAGTGCGAAGACCAAAGGCCCAGACTTAATTTCTACGAAACTTTCCAGGGTTTTGGTAGCTGAGCAATCCGGGTCACACAGATGGAAGTCAGGGAGGCAGTGTGAAGTTAGAGGGGCCTTGGGCTTGGAATCTGAGAGCCTGGCTAACAGAACTGGCTTTGAGTTGCCTTTGTGACTTTGGCTGATCACTTGGCTTCTTTGGCCCTCAATGACCTCATTGATAACATGGGGGGGGTAACCCTTTCCTGCTGTGAATCTCAGATGATGAAATGAAAGCTCACGTACTCTGCAGGTTTTGAAATGCCGTTCAGGGGCTGACATGCAAAAATAATGTGATACCTGACAATTTCTGAGTCTCAACAAGGAGTGACTTTACACTCCTCATCTCATTTAATCCTCAGCAATTCCAGGTCATAGGTCTCGTTACCCAATTCTTAGAAGTAAAGAAACATAGGCCCAGAGTGGATAACTTATACGTCCAAAGTTGCAGCATAGAGGAGTTGCAAAACAAAGATGCCAGAATTTGGAATTGCTAACTCGCGCACGTGCATGTGCGCCTGTGTGTGTGAGACAGGTTTCAGTTCAGTTCAGGAATGCAAAGTCAAGTGGGCCTTAGGAAGCATCACTACAAACAAAGCTAGTGGAGGTGATGGAATTCCAGTTGAGCTAAATCCTAAAAGAGATGCTGTGAAAGTGCTACACTCAATATGCCAGGATATTTGGAAAACTCAGCAGTGGCCATAGGACTGGAAAAGGTCCGTTTTCATTCCAATCCTAAAGAAAGCCAATGCCAAAGAATGCTCAAACTACCGCACAATTGCATTCATCTCAAATGCTAGTAAAGTAATGCTCAAAATTATCCAAGCCATGCTTCAGCAATACGTGAACTGTGAACTTCCAGATGTTCAAGCTAGTTTTAGAAAAGGCAGGGAACCAGAGATCAAATAACCAACATCCGTTGGATCACTGAAAAAGCAAGAGAATTCCAGAAAAACATCTACTTCTGCTTTATTGACTATGCCAAAGCCTTTGACTATGTGGATCACAATAAACTGTGGAAAATTCTGAAAGAGATGGGAATACCAGACCACTTGACCTGCCTCTTGAGAAATCTGTATGCAGGTCAAGCAGCAACAGTTAGAACTGGACATGGAACAACAGACTGGTTCTAAATAGGAAAAGGAGTACGTCAAGACTGTATATTGTCACCCTGCTTATTTAACTTATATGCAGAGTACATCACGAGAAATGCTGGGCTGGATGAAGCACAAGCTGAAATCAACATTGCCAGTAGAAATATCAATAACCTCAGATATGCAGATGACACCACCCTTAAGCAGAAAGTGAAAAAGAACTAAAGAGCCTCTTGATGAAAGTGAAAGAGGAAAGTGAAAAAGATGGCTTAAAGCTCAACATTCAGAAAACTAAGATCATGGCATCCAGTCCCATCAGTTCATGTCTGAAAAATGGGGAAACAGTGGATGACTTTATTTTGGGGGGCTCCAAAATCACTGCAGATGGTGACTGAAGCCATGAAATTGAAAGACACTTACTCCTTGGAAGGAAAGTTATGACCAACCTAGACAGCATATTAAAAAGCAGAGACATTACTTTGCCAACAAAGGTCTGTCTAGTCAAGGCTATGATTTTTCCAGTAGTCATGTATGGATGTGAGAGTTGGACTATAAAGAAAGCTGAAAGAAAGTGAAAGTGAAGTCACTCAGTCATGTCAGACTCTTTGCGACCCCATGGACTGTGGCCCACCAGGCTTTTCCGTCCATGAGGTTTTCCCAGCAAGAGTACCAGAGTGGGTTGCCATTTCCTTCTCCAGGGGATCTTCCTGACCCAGGGATCGAACCCGGGTCTCCCGCATTGTAGGCAGACGCTTTATCCTCTGAGCCACCAGGGAAGCCCTAAAAGAAAGCTGAGCACTGAAGAATTGATGCTTTTGAACTGTGGTGTTGGAGAAGACTCTTGAGAATTCCCTGGACTGCAAGGAGATCCAACCAGTCTATCCTAAAGGAAATCAGTCCTGGGTGTTCATTGAAAGGACTGATGCTGAAGCTGAAACTCCAATACTTTGGCCACCTGATGTGAAGAACTGATTCATTTGAAAAGACCCTGATGCTGGAGAAGATTGAAGGCGAGAGGAAAAGGGGACAACAGAGGATGAGATGGTTGGATGGCATCACCGACTCAGTGGACATAAGTCTGAGTAAATTCTGGGAGTTGGTGATGGACAGGGAGGCCTGGCATGCTGCGGTTCATGGGGTCGCAAAGAGTGGGACATGACTGAGCGACTGAACTGAACTGAACCTGTGTGTGTGTGTGTGTGTGTGTGTGTGTGTGTGTGTGTGTGTGTGTGTGTGTGTGTGACAGGTTGGCAGGGAGAACTTTACAGTATTTTAGATAGACTATGTGGAGCTTGAAAGTTAATGTGAAAAACACGGGAAATGCTATAAAACACTCTGAGTGTTTCCCAATGATCTCAGGTGGTCTCAGCCTGCAGCAGCTTGGAGCAACGCTTGGGGATTGGGCTGGGTCATGGCCGTGAAAGCACCAGATCCTAGCCACTAGACCAGTGGTAAATGACAAGGGCCCTGGCCTTCAGCTTTGCAGAAAAGAATCCCTACAAAGACAGAAAGTAGTGAAGCAAGGGAAGTATTTGTTAGGAGGAAAGAGTACAATATGTATGGAATAGACACATAGGTGGGCTCAGAGGGAGAGTCCCTGTTTTGAGCCTTTGTGGCAGTTTGCATTATTTTTATGGGGTATTTCTTCCGGGTTTCCTATGGCCAATCATTATGATTTACCTGGTTCACAGTCCATATTTGGTATACCTCAGGATTCTCCTACTTATGTGCATGCATCTCTTAACCAAGATGGATTTTACTGAAAAGGTGTCTGGGTAGAACATCCCTTGACATGGCTCCCTTTGGTCTCCAAGGAGTCTTTTCTGTGCATGTGTGGTCAGGGAGGTCTCCTGACTTTGAGAACAAAAAATATGTGGTCTCGACAGGGCCCAGACTCCTCCTTTAATTGCCCTGCTGTTCTTGCCTTGGAGTTTTGGTCAACAGGGAATGAATCTCCAATTGGTTTACCCTTGAGGGGGGCCCGTCTGCCTCCTGTCTCACTGGGAGGAACATCTTCCCGACATTCAAAGTTATTATAATCGGTCAAAGTGAACAAGGGTGGCGCCAGCTAAGACTGGGACCAGGAGGGGTGCAGGAGAACCCTGATATATACAAGCAGCTGGCCTCTGGGCTGGGGGAGCTGGGCAGTGGCTGTGCACTAAGTCACTACAGGTCTGGGGCTCATGGGGCTGGAGTGGAGGTGGGGGCTCAGCTGTGGCCTGAATATCTGAGAAGTGAAGATTCATGTTGATTTGAGGCGTGGTTGTACACTTCCACAGACCCTAAATCCCTTCATTGGAATGGCAGGTACTGCCCCATAGACTGACTCCCCTGTCTTGCTAATAAAACCCTAATTGGATGTCCGTGTCTTCAGGGGAGACTGGCCATTCCCCCAGTCAAGGAGGGTGATCTTGACCAGTCTGGGCCAATCACAACAATGCCATTCTCCTGGGCAGAGACAAACTTATGATGCAATTCTGGCCACTGAGGCATGAAGAAAAGTTGGGGTAGGACCCCTGTTTAGCTTCTAAAGTAAGGCTCAAGGTAAGAATGTTTCTTTTTTCTACCTGTGGACATTATTGTGTGAGGATGTGATGCATGGCACAGCGGCAGCCATCCTGTAACCATGGGAAGAAGGACCAGCTCTCTAAAGGTGTCAGAGCAGAATAAACAGAAACATGACAGCAAGGAGTGATGATGCAATGAACTGACCATATATTTTGTGAGATGATACATTTCTCTTGTGTAAGTGACTTTGAGTTGAGTGTTCTATTAACTGCAGATAAATGCAGCCTATCTTGGGGTTTCCTAGTAGCTCAGATGGTAAAGAATCTGCCTGCAGTGCAGGAGACCTGGGTTTGATTCCTGGGTTGGGAAGATCCTAAGGGCATGGCAACCTGCTCCAGTATTCTTGCCTGGAGAATCCCGTGGACAGAGAAACCTGGAGGGCTGCAGTCCATGGGATCACAAAGAGTCAGACACGACTGAGTGACTGAGCACCGCACTGCACCTCAGCCTGTCTTTGTACATTTTGCTGAAGTAGGAGCAGACTCAGAGTGGGAAAGTGAGGGAGATGTCTAGGTAAGATAATTAGCAAGTACTTTAATCTCAGGACTCCCTTTTTTTTTGCCACATCACGTGGCATGTGAGATTTTAGATTCCCAACCAGGAGGTCATACCCTGTGCACTGGAAGCATGCAATATTAACCACTGGACTCCCAGGGAATTCCCCCTCAGAACTACTTTACACCCTTTAATGTACTGAGGACCCCAAAGAACTTTTGTTTATGTGGGTTACAGCTATCAATATTCACTGTATTAGAAATTAAAACTGAGAATATTTAAAAATATTTATTTGTTAATTTTTAAAAAGTCCTCTCTTATGTAAACATAACTGTTTAGTGAAAAAGAACTAGTTTTCCCCAAGCAAAAATGATTTGGTAAGAAGAATGACATGATTTATTTTCACTTTTGTAACTCTCCAAATGTCTGGCTTAATGGGAGACATCTGGGTTCTCCTATTGGCTTCTGCATCCAATTTGTTCCAACATCACATGTCCTGTAGCCTCTGGAAAACGCCACAGTATGCTCATGAAGGAATGAGAGGGGAAAAGGCAAATGACATCTCAGGATTTGTATTAGTTGTCTGTGGCCGCTGTAACAAATGACCTCAAACTTAGTGATGTGCAACAACAGAAGTCTGTTCTCTCACAAGTTTGGATGCCAGAAGTCTGAAATCCAAGTGTCAGTGAGGCCGTGTTTCCTCCACGGACTCTGGTTGGTGGGAGGAAGACATTCCTTCTCTCTTCCGGCCTCTGGTGGCCGCCCGCACTCCCAGGCTCACAGCTGTGTCACCTCAGTATCGGCCTCAATCTTCGCACCAGTTTGTCTTCTGTGTGTCTGTCTTTTAAAGAAATTTTTACTTATTTATTTGTTTCTGTGTGTCTATCACATGGACCACAGCCTTGTCTAACTCAATGAAACTAAGCCATGCCGAGTGGGGCCACCCAAGATGGACGGGCCATGGTGGAGAGGTCTGACAGAATGTGGTCCACCGGAGAAGGGAATGGCAAACCACTTCAGTAGTCTTGCCTTGAGAACCCCATGAACAGTATGAAAGGGCAAAAAGATAGGACACTGACAGATGAACTCCCCAGGTCAGTAGGTGTCCAATATGCTACTGGAGATCAGTGGAGAAATAACTCCAGAAAGAATGAAGAGACGGAGCCACAGTATCAACACCACCCAGCTGTGGATGTGACTGGTGACAGAAGCAAGGTCCGATGCTGTAAAGAGCAATTTGCATAGGAACCTGGAATGTAAGGTCCATGAATCAAGGCAAATTGGAAGTGGTCAAACAGGAGATGGTAAGAGTGAATGTTGACATTCTAGGAATCAGCTAACTAAAATGGACTGGAATGGGTGAATTTAACTCAGATGACCATTATATCTACTACTATGGGCAAGAATCCCTTAGAAGAAATGGAGTAGCCATCATAGTCAACAAAAGAGTCTGAAATGCAGTACTTGGATGCAATCTCAAAAATGACAGAATGATCTCTGTTCATTTCCAAGGCAAACCATTCAATATCACGGTAATCCAAGCCTATGCCCCAACGAGCAACACTGAAGAAGCTGAAGTTGAACGGTTCTGTGAAGACTTACAAGACCTTTTAGAACTAACACCCAAAAAAGATGTCCTTTTCATTATAGGGGACTGAAATGCAAAATTAGGAAGTCTAGAGACACCTGTAGTAACGGGCAAATTTGGCCTTGGAGTACAGAATGAAGCAGGCCAAAGGCTAATAGAGTTTTGCCAAGAGAGTTCACTGGTCATAGCAAACACCCTCTTCCAACAACACAAGAGAAGACTCTGCACATGGACATCACCAGATGGCCAACACTGAAATCAGATTGATTATATTCTTTGTAGCTAAAGATGGAGAAGCTCTATATAGTCCTCAAAAAGAAGACTGGGAGCTGACTGTGGCTCAGATCATGAACTCCTTATTGCCAAATTCAGACTTACACTGAAGAAAGTAGGGAAAACCACTAGACCATTCAGGTATGACCTAAGTCAAATCCCTTCTGATTATATAGTGAAAGTGAGAAATAGATTTAAGGGACTAGATCTGATAGACAGAATGCCTGATGAACTATGGACAGAGGTTCGCGACACTGTACAGGAGACAGGGATCAAGACCATCCCCAAGAAAAATAAATGCAAAACAGCAAAATGGCTGTCTGAGGAGGCTTTACAAATAGCTGTGAAAAGAAGAGAAGTGAAAAACAAAGGAGAAAAGGAAAGATACACCTGTGTGAATGCAGAGTTCCAAAGAATAGCAAGGAGAGATAAGAATGCCTTCCTCAGTGATCAATGCAAAGAAATAGACGAAAGCAATAGAATGGAAAAGACTAGAGATATCTTCCAGAAAATTAGAGATCCCAAGGGAATATTTCATGCAAAGATAGGGTCAATAAAGGACAGAAATTGTAGGGACCTAACAGAAGCAGAAGACATTAAGAAGAGGTGGCAAGAATACACAGAAGAACTGTACAAAAAAGATCTTCATGACCCAGATAATCACAATGGTGTGATCACTCACCTAAAGCCAGACATCCTGGAATGCGAAGTCAAGTAGGCCTTAGGAAGCATCACTACGACCAAAGCTGGTGGAGGTGATGGAATTCCAGTTGAGCTATTTCAAATCCTAAAAGATGATGCTGTGAAAGTTTTATACTCAATAGGCCAGCAAATTTGGAAAAGTCAGCAGTGGCCATAGGACTGGAAAAGGTCAGTTTTCATTCCAATCCTAAAGAAAGCCAATGCCAAAGAATGCTCAAACTACCGCACAATTGCATTCATCTCAAATGCTAGTAAAGTAATGCTCAAAATTATCCAAGCCAGGCTTTAGCAATATGTGAACTGTGAACTTCCAGATGTTCAAGCTGGATTTAGAAAAGGCAGAGGAACCAGAGATCAAATAACCAACATCCGTTGGATCACTGAAAAAGCAAGAGAGTTCCAGAAAAACATCTACTTCTGCTTTATTGACTATGCCAAAGCCTTTGACTATGTGGATCACAATAAACTGTGGAAAATTCTGAAAGAGATGGGAATACCAGACCACCTGACCTGCCTCTTGAGAAATCTGTATGCAGGTCAGGAAGAACTGGACATGGAACAACAGACTGGTTCCAAATAGGAAAAGGAGTATGTGAAGGCTGTACCTTGTCACCCTGCTTATTTAACTTATATGCAGAGTACATCATGAGAAATGCTGGGCTGGATGAAGCACAAGCTGAAATCAAGATTGCCGAAAGGAGTATCAATAACCTCAGATATGCGGATGACACCACCCTTAGGCAGAAAGTGAAGAAGAACTAAAGAGCCTCTTGATGAAAGTGAAAGAGGAGAGTGAAAAAGTTGGCTTAAAGCTCAACATTCAGAAAACGAAGATTATGGCATCTGGTCCCATCACTTCATGGCAAATAGATGGGGAAACAGTGGCTGATTTTATTTTTCTGAGCTCCAAAATCACTGTAGATGGTGATTGCAGCAATGAAATTAAAAGACACTTACTCCTTGGAAGGAAAGTTATGACCAACCTAGACAGCATATTAAAAAGCAGAGACATTACTTTGCCAACAAAGGTCCATCTATGGTTTTTCCAGTGGTCACGTATGGATGTGAGAGCTGGACTATAAAGAAGGCTGAGCACCGAAGAATTGATGCTTTTGAACTGTGGTGTTGGAGAAGACTCTTGAGAGTCCCTCGGACTGCAAGGAGATCCAACCAGTCCACCATAAAGGAGATCATTCCTGAATATTCATTGGAAGGACTAAAGCTGAAGGTGAAACTCCAATACTTTGGCCACCTGATTTGAAGATCTGACTCATTTGAAAACATCTGATCTGGGAATGATTGAAGGCGGGAGAAGAAGGGGACGACAGAGAATGAGATGGTTGGATGGCATCATTGACTTAGTGGACATTAGTTTGGGTAAACTCTGGGAGTTGGTGATGGACAGGGAGGCCTGGCGTGCTGTGGTTGGTTCATGGCGTCACAAAGATTTAGACACAACCGAGCTACTGAACTGAACTGAACTGATTGTCAGCTCAGCAGTAAAGCATCTGCCTGCCAAGTAGGAGACGTGGGTTCAGCCCCTGGATCAGAGACCATCCCCTGCAGGAGGAAATAGCAACTCATTCCACTATTCTTGTCTGGAAAATTCCACGGGCAGAGGGGCCCGGCGAGCTACAGTCTATGGGATCTCAAAAGAGTCAGAAATGACTTAGTGACTAAATGACAACAAAAATCTCATAAAGTCACTTGTCATTGTCCACACAGATAATCGAGGTTGACCTCCTTAGCTCAAGATCCTGAATTACACCTGCAAAGGGTTTTTTTTTTTTTTTCTGAATAAGATCCTCGTCACAGTTTCTAAGGGTTAGAACACTGGAATATCTATTGAGGGACCACCATTCAAATAACTACAGTATTATTGTAAAAATAATTTTAACCTTGGACCCTGTGCAAGGCTCATGGGGATTCCCAAGGTCCCTAGGTCACATTTTGAAAACCTGGGATCTAGTTCAGTGGAGTCCACACACATGCAGAAGCAGTCCCCAAGCAAACAGTGGAAGGAGGGCCAAATATGTTTTCCTAAAAAACTGGTGAAAATAAAGTTCCCAGGGAGAGTCCTAGAGGCATGATTCCAGAAAAAGAGATGATAAGTATCCGGTGTGTGAGCTAGGTCTCAGGCCTGGTGGAAGACTGGGGGTTGGGGGGACCATGGCAGGTGAAGGGGATTCCTAGTTTGGAGTTGTTTGCTGGGTGAGACTGTGAAGTAATCCACTCCATCATCCTAAAATCAGTCAAGGCCGGTGTCCACAAAGAGTTTTGTGTGAGTGATGCTAGAAGAGATAGAGTGCCTGGCTCCTGTTTGGGGCAGGAACTGGGCAGGATGTGGTGGGTGGGTTGGTGACCGATCCGTCACTGACCAGCTCAGATTAGGACTCGGAGGGCAGAGGTGATGGAGAAAACGTAAGAAATGCCCTATAGATTGTGAGAGGGGACCCATTCCTAAGGTCCCAAGAGCTGGTGGAGAGATCAGCCTGGCTGGTTGGTACTTCAACCAGTACCCAAGTTGTTGAACCATTATGGAACCAGGAACCCAGGAAAAAGCCAACTCAGACCTCTTCCCATATCCTCCCTCCCCAAGGAACCCAGTGAGGGGTCTTGGGACCCCCGAGTCATGTGGATCACATTCTAAACCTCACAGATTTGATCCACCCCTCTCCATTTTACAAATGGGGAATCATAAAGAAAGTGATTGATTGTTATACAAATGCCCCAAATACTCAAACCCCACAAACTCTTTTTTTTTTTTAATTTATCTTTATTTCTTTGGTTGTACTGGGGCTTAGTTGCAGTACATGGGATCTTCAATACAAAATGCAGGATCCTTAGTTATGGCATGTGAACTCCTAGTTGTGCCATGAGGGATCTAGTTCCCTGACCAGGGATCAAGCTGGGCCCCCTGCATTGGGAGCGTGGGGTCCTAGCCACTGGACCACCAGAGAAGTTCCCCCATAAACTCTTTTATGTCAGAAAAATCATCTTTAGAATCGAAAAGGAAAGCAGAGTTGGAAAATATCTGTAATGAATACAAAAGGCAAAAGATTAATACCTCCAATATTATTTACTGAAAATAAATTCAGTATCCTCAGCTGACAGAAAAACAGGCAAAAGGCACGAACAAGTAACTTAGAAAAGAAATATAGATGGCTAACGAATATGAAACAAGCTGTTCAACCTTACTAAAAAAATGAAAGAAATGAACAAATATCTACAGTAAGCTGTGATTTTTCACATATCTATGTGGCCAAGATTGGTAATTCAAATAATTGAGACTATCCAGCTTTACAAACGTGGAAGGAAAACTGAACTTTTGTGCTGTTGGAGGGAGAATTAATTGGTATAGTTGGATGGAGGGCAGCTAGAAAATGTGAATTGAGATGGGAAGTGGGCCTTTCCTTTGATTCTGCAGTCCCACTTCTGTAAAATGGGGACAATAAAAGTCCCTATTTCAGTTAATTGTTGAGAGGCTCAAATGAGCTAATCCATAAAAAGCATTTAATGCAGTGTCTGGCAGGAAGAGCTTGAGAAAACTATTAGTAGGAATTTCTCCTAGAACACAAGCTCCCACATGCAAAATGATGTGTATATAGGGGATGGCCTCTGTGGTTTTGCTTTCAACAGTACAAAAATGGAAAACAAATTGATTGCTCATCAAGAATTAAGGAGGCTAATTCCATGAGAGTGATGCTCTCTGCAGTTTCAGGATGAACCAGAAAACGATCTGAAGGTCCTTGACTGATACTGTTTCTTAATCTGGATGCTGGTGACAGATGTGTTCACATTGTTAAATTTATCAGGCTGTATCCTTATGTGCCCTTTCCTGTACATATGGTTCCACTTCAACATGGAGTAACAAGCACATATCTGTATTAGAGAATGATCTCATCTAAATAAATATGTACTCTTATATGTATAGAAACAAGTCTAAAGGGACATGGCTCTATTATATTTTAAATGGTTTCTAGGTGGGAGTAGGAATCACTTTTATCTTCCTTTGTGTGTTTATCAATATTTTCTGATCTTCATTGAGTGTGTGTCACTTTTGTAATTAGGGGAAAACATAGCCACCAGTGTAACTCTTTGGTTGTAAGAATCAGAAAGTCACCTCAGTCTTATTCAAAGAAAAAAATGCAGTTAATTGGGACTTGTGACTAAAAATTTGGCAATAGATTTTGTTTCAGGCCTGGTTACAGGTGCATATGAGGTCATGGGGAAGCTGTTCCATCCCATTTCTCGGCGCTCTTGGAGCTCATTGGTCAGCAGGGAAGGTGAGAACCATGGGGTGTATCCATGGGTCCAAGTGACCAGAGCTGCTATACAATGCAGAAGAGGGAGAGTCCTCCAGGGGCCTTTGGGAGGAGGAGGCCATTGAATTGGGCCTTGAATAATGGGAGGACTTTCATGGGCAACTGAGAGAGAAAAAGGTTTCTCTCTGGAGTCCAAAGCTCTACAGAGTGCTGTGTGCATGGTGGTAGGATGAGCATCTCAACTGGTTGGGGTATGAGGCTCCTTATTAGAGAAAAGAGTGAAAATGTGGGCTAGGGTTTAACTGTAAGAGTCCTTCAGTCCTAGGCGCATTAATCAAGTTTCTTTAGGCTTATATTCTGCAGAACCTCTATTCAAATGGGAATCATCCAGAAGGGTGGGTTTCAGGCACAGCTGGTTCCAGGTGCTCAAGCTATATTCGTTATCAGGACAGAATCTCTCTGAATCTCTTTACCTTGGGTCCAGTTTTCTCTCTTTTGACTTTATTCTCAGAGTGTATCTCACTGGAAGCATCAGGCCCAGATCCTACTTAGCAACCCCAAGAGACCAAGCATCTTTTCCCCAGTAATTTCAGCCACAGCTCCAGGATCTATGCTCACAGGTTTACCATGGTTTATGTGCATTCTTATACCAGTCACTATGGCTGGGGGCATATTGTCTTGAGGACTCCTGGACCAAGGGCTGGTTCACACAAGTGATTCACACAAGTTACTCAGATGACGAGTGACTGCTCTCTGGGTAGGCACAACCAAATCCAATAAAGGGATGACAGTCTCCTCTGGAGGCAGTGATTCAGGCTAGCCAGAAGTAAGACAGCCTTTCAGTGTGGATGGGCCCTAGAACAGGATGTCCAGTTTCCCTTACATCTCCTCTTCTCCCCAAAGCCAGAAGCCCTATAAGAGTGGGTGCCATTCTTGTCCACCCTTGCATTCACCATGCTGCCTGGCACTTATGGGTGTGTGCGGATTGCATTTCATGAAGTCCACATAGTGACCTCTGTTTTAGCCAAATCTCTGGAAGTTACAAGTGACAAATAGTTCAAATCAACATAACCAGTGGGGAATTTATTGATTCTCATGTAATTAAAAGTCTTTGGGTGTATTTTTCCTTAAGGTATGGCTGATTTAACTGCTTAACAGATGCCATCAGGTCTCTCTCTCTCTGTCTCTTGGTACCCTCTGTCTTCAACTTGGCCTTATTCTCAGGCAGAATCTTGTGAGGTGCAAACATAGTCCCTAAGCAGCTCCAGGCTGACATCTTACCATTTTGGTAATCCCAATGGAAAGCAAATAGCCATTTCCCAATGATTCCATCAGACTCTTATTGGTCCAGCATGTTCCAGCTCTGAACCAACCACTGGCCAGGGGATGAATGCTCTGATTGGCCAGTCCCAAAACATGGACTCCTTAAAGCTACAGGTGGTTGAGGCTGGTTCACTAAAGAAAATCAAAGTTATTGGAATAATGGCTGTTATCCAAGCAAAACTAACATGCATCCACTCACACTGACATCAGACCTTTGGGTTTCCCTGGTTTGGGGGACCAGGCAGAGCCAGTAGCTCTGAACCCACAATTAACACCCTTTTAAGGAAGGACCCATGGCTCCTACCTCCAGAGACTCGCCCTGAGTGGGGCTATGAAAAGAAAGAACAGGGGGAAACCCGTCATCCCTCCTGTTTGGAGCTGCTGGTGCCAAGTTTCTGGCTGAGCTTCTCTTAGAAGACTGGATCACAAAGCTCTGGAAATGGGTGTTTGGGATGGAAACACAGACACACAGTTAATTACGGCGTCCTGCTCGGCGCCACCCTAATTAAGGCAGTTCCCTGGTGGAGGCCAAGATTTAATGTTTTCTTTTATAGCGCTCGGTGGCAAGAGGGCAGTCCTGTCCTCTCTCCTTGCTTTGATACATCCCTGTCTGGCTGGCCAAGCGCTGGGTGGAGAGGGTTGCCTGGCTGGCTGCAGGGAAATAAGAAGGCCTGCCTAGGCCCCATTGGAGGGACCCAGCTGCCCTCCCAGAATAAAGGACAAGAGAGGTGGCAGGCAAAGCAAAGAGCAGAAATGTCAGTCCTGGCAGCCTCCCGCTGGAAGTGGTGGTGGGGCAGAAGTGTGCCATCTTGAAAGGAAATGTTAGGACTCTCTTGGCTCTGAGGCCCTCCAGGAAGTGGGAAATGGCTTTCAGAGGGCTGGCCAGAGCACGGTCACCTCCTGATGTCTGATTCCATGACCCTCCCTCATGCAAATAAAACAAGCAAGACATACTGCCAAAAACTATGTGGAAAAGTCCATAAAATCTCTTGAAACAAACAGAATTTCCCTCTCCTATCCACACTGTGGGCTTCCCAGGTGGCACTAGTGGTAAAGAACACATCTGCCAATGCAGGAGATGTAAGAGACGTGGGTTGGACCCCTGGGTTAGGAACATCCCTGGAGGAGGGCACGCAATCCACTCCAGTATTTTCGCCTGGAGAATCCCATGGACGGAGGAGCCTGGTGGGCTACAGTCCACAGAGTTGCAGAGTGTCAGATACGACTGAAGTGACTTAGCATGCATGCCTGTACACACATCCACACTGTAGAATTTTCCACACTCCACAATGGAGAATTTCTACAATGTAGAATCTTTCCACAATATAGAATTCACTGGATCACAGAGCCAGCAGGGACACAAAAGAAATATAATAAGTGAAGAAACTGAGGCCAAAAGAGAAGTGATTTTCACAAGATCCCAGAGTGTATTCGATTCATGTAGGTGATGGCTGGCAAACAGATCTCACCTTGAGTGTCAGTACTGAATGATTGGACAGCTAGAGGCTCTGATGATACGATTCCAAATTCTTCATGTTCAGTGGGAAACAGACACTTGATTGATCTGTGATGTCTGTTGTGGGCCCTGGTGGAATGTGGTGGTAAATGTGCCAAGTTTCTGCCATCCCTGCCTAGATGTTAGAGGGGTGCTCTGAGATGGGCCCTGAAAATAGGCCATCTTGGAGGGTTTTGGCTGGATCGAGAATATTAATGTCAAAATGGGTTTGCTGAGAGAGATGTGAAATCTGTAACTACCTTCAAGTTACCATGAGGGATGGATAGTCAGGGTTGAAAAATGGGAACTTCCAAGGGTTTTCACCTTACGGAATCTTCTGATGAAGCTTGGGCTAGGAGCATTGCCTGGGCCCAAAGCTGCAAGTCCCCTAGTCCCTTTCCTTGAGGGGATGTGGATCAGCGGTCTTGGTGGTAGATTCCAAGATCCTTGGAAGAACCAGCTCTTGTGTGGAGATGTCAGTCTGGGATACTGGTCACAGAGTTCTTGAACCAAAACACAGGAGCCCAAGGCCTGAGAGTCTATATACCTAAGTTCTTCTTCTGCCTCCTGCCTCTGTTATCACCACCTTGTACCTGGACCAAGACTCTTTCTTCACTGAAATTCATCTACATGATGAATGAAGGTCCAAGTGTTTTCATGGGTTCCTAGAAGCTCTCACACTTGACCAAATAATCTAGTTTTTAAAAAATATGATAAAAATACTTGTAATGCAAATTTTTGTAATACAAATATTTGTAATGCAAATTTTACCACTTCAACCACTTTAAGTGTATAGTTTTGTGATATTAAATATATTCATCTTTTTCATCTTACCCCACTTTAATTCTGCAGACACCAAATAATAACTCTCAATTTTCACGTGCCCTTGGCCCCTGGAAACCACTATTATGCTTTCTTCCTCTATGAATTTGTCTATTTTAGGCACCCCCATATAATGGAATCACATAGTGATCTTTTTGAGGCTGGTTTATTTCACTTAGCATAATGTTTTTGCGATCCATCTGTGTTGTAGCATCTGTTAGACTCTTTTTAAAGAAAAAAGGCTGGATAGCATTTAATATAGTTCAAAATTTTTTAATATTTAATTTTTAAAGGCTGAATAATATTCTCCTGTAGGTATCTACCATATTTTGTTTTTCCATTCATCTACTGAAGGCTACTTGGGGCACTTCCACATTTTGGCTATAGTAAAATAAGGTTGCTGTGAACATGAGTGTACAAATATCTGTTTGAGTATATACCCAGAAGCAGAATTGCTGGACCATATGGTAATTCTATGTTTAATTTTTGAGAACTTGCCATACCATCTTCCACAGTAACTGCACCATTTTACATCACCAACAGCACTGTACAAAGGTTCCAATTTTTCCACATCCTTATTACACTTATTTTCTTTTTTACCTTTGATAATAGCCATCCTAATGGATGTTAAGTGGTATGCCATTGTGTGAATTACATTTCCCTAATGATTAGTGACGTTGAGCATTTATATATGCTTATTGGCCATATGAATATCTTCTTTTGAGAAATGTCTATCCAACTCTTTTGCCCATTTTTAAATCAGATTGTTTGTTTCTAGCTTTGTTTTAATCTAGCAGGGACCTGGAAGATTGGTGCTAAAAAATGGTAATTTTCTTTTCCTGGTTTACTGAGGTATAACTAATAAATAAAATTGTGATTTATTTAAAATGTATGAGGTGATGATTTAATCTATGTATGCACTGTGAATGAGGCATTCCTGGTGGCTCAGATGGTAAGAATCCCCCTGCACTGCAAGGTACCCAGGTTTGATCCTTGAGTCAGGAAGATACTCTGGAGAAGGGAATGGCTACCCACTCCAGTATTCTTGCCTAGAGAATTCCATGGACAGAGGAGCCTTGTGGGCTACAGTCCATGGGATTGCAAAGAGTAGGACACAACTAAGCATATACACACATTGATTGTGAAAAGTGTCCCATGATCAAGTTACTTAACATAACTATCACCTCACTTGCTTACCTGTTGGGTGTGTGTGAGAGAAAATGTTTAAGATTGATTTTCTTAACAAATTTCAAGTATCAAATACAGCATTGTCAACTATAGTCATCATGCTGTACACTAGATCATCAGAATTTACATATAACTGAAAGTTTGTACCCTTTCACCATACCCTCCCCATTTCCCCAACCTCACACCCAGCAACCCTCATCCTGTTTTCTGTTTCTGTGAGTTCGACATTTTTTTTTAAGTTCCAGATATAAATAAGATCATACAGTATTTGTTTTTCTCTGTCTAGCTTTTTTCACTTAGCAAAAAGTCCTCTAGAAGGTTTATTCTTTTTTTAAGGCTGAATAGTATTACACTGTTTAGATGTACCACATATTCTTTATCCATTCATCTATTAATGGACACTAGGTTATTTCTATGTCTTAGCTATTGTGATAATGCTGCTATCACTTTAAGAATAGTTTCATTTTCTTTGGATATATACCCAGAAGTGGAACTGCTTGATCATATGGCATTGTTAATTCTAGATTTAATTTCTTGAGGAAACTCCATACTGTTTCCCATAGTGGCTGAACCAGTTTACATCCCTGCCAATGGTGTAAAAGTTAGGAGGGGTAATTTTTAAAAATTAAATTTATTTCACTTCATCAAGTCTTAGTTGTGGGTTTGATCTCTGGGTTGACAAGATACCCTGGCATAGGAAATGGCAACCTGCTCCAGTATTCTTGACTGGGAAATCCCATGCACAGAGAAGCCTGGTGGGCTACAGTCCATGGGGCCGCAAGGAGTTGGACACCACTGAGTGACTGAACACACACAGGTTCTCTAGTGCAGTGGGAATGCTTAGTTTCTCTGCAGCTTGTGGGATCTTAGTTCCCCAACCAGGGATCGAACCCACGTCCCCTGCATTGCAAGGTGGACTCTTAACCATTAGATCACCAGGGAAGTCCAGGAAGGGCAATTTTTGATGGAAGAAGGAATACAGATGGAAAGGCTCAAGCTGAAACAACCTTCCAGACTTGGTTTCTCTCAGTCTGAGTGGTCTCTCCACCTCTGCTTCTGTGGTGTTGGCTTTATCCTTGGGTTTCCGGTGGTGTCTGCCTCTCGCCAGCCTTTGTTGCTCCAGGGCCTCCTCTAGTATCACCAAAATAGATGGAGCAGCGCCTGGATAAACACACACACACACACACACACACACACACACACACACACTAGAGCAGAGCAAGTCTCTTTTCTCAACTGGCCAAGCTCAGTCTGGGGCCTGGCTCTCACTGGGTTCGTCTAGAAGCAAGGATGGAGCCTCAGGAGCATCCCTGCTCCTTGCACAGGCACTGTTCCTGCCCCAAGGAATAGAGCCCCTCATTAAAACTGTCTGAGACTCTGAGAATAGGGATGGTTACTCTACAGTGAGCCATAGGGGACTGGAAGGGCGTTCAGAGTGCCCAGCAGCTGTTCCCAGAGGGCTGTCATGGAGTCTTCAGCTCAGAGGAAACATCCAGAAGGTGACTCTCCCAATGCTGGTCAGAGCCCTCACTGTGCACAAAGATTCTCTCCACCTCATGTCAGCTTTCTCCTAACTTCTGCTGACTCAAGGCCTCCACCCTCTCACGGCCCCTTCTGTGTCACAGCCGCTCAGCGTCTAGTCCCCTCGTGTTTCCCAGTCCAGAGGGAAGAATCAGACTGGCTCAGTGTGTTAGACGCCTACTAGATCCAGACGGCCGGTCTGCTCTCAGCCCTCAGCCCCATGCTCTGTCCTCAGCCAGAGTGGCCCCTGCAGGGGTCAGTGCTGCTCCTCCAGTCGGAAAGCCCCACCTCCCATCCTTGTCACCTTCTCTCTTGGCATTGCTGACCACCTCAGCTGCCCCGGGGCAAAGCTCTGGCTTTGGCATGGCTGCCGCTGTACCTGCCCAGGTGGGAGAAACCTTTGGGATTGATCCGACGGGGCCCAGGGAGGCACTGGCTTCGAAAGCAGCGGCCTGGAGGGGCTGAGTGACACATGGAAGAAGAGTGACCCCCCCCATGAGGCAAACCTGGACGAGGGGGCATCGGAAAGTGAAGCTCCTCACCTGTTCCCCTCTGAGGGACGCCTCTGAAGTGGGCCCATCACATGGCCAACCTGCTGGATCTCCTCCGGGTGCTGCAGCCAGTTAGGTGAGCCTTACATCTGAATTATACTTTCCTTCTACCTCCCTGGGCTCCCTGGGAAGCAGTGTCTGAGATGGAGCTCAGCACACAGGCACGTCTTGGGGTGCGCTCCTGGGGTCACTGCCAGTGGACTGGCTAGGAAGCAGGGCCGGGCCGAGGGAGAAGGGAGTTGTGAGACGGTTTCCTTGATGGGAACCCTGAAACTAGCATGGCCTTCAGAGGTGTCCTGAGTTGGGGTGAGAGGTCAGGCCTTTAAGCCCTTGTGCTTATCAGCTATTTGATGGGCCCCTCCAGGAAGGGGGCATGACCCAGGTGTCTTTGACGAAAACAACTGTAAGAAGGGCTGGCAGCTGGAGCCGCCTTCCAACAGCATTGCCAGAAGCTGGGGAAGAAGTTCTTCACTTCGGATGGGGATCCACCACGCCCTTCTTCCTGCCTCACTTCCTTTCCCCCTCCTTCTTCTTCTCTGGGATCATCTCTACCCATAAGCATTAGCAGGTAAGTCTGACCCATACTCTGCTATCTGGGGAATCTGGGTTAAGACAGCCACTAAACCACCACCATTCCTATTGGACAGCTCTTCATATTGAGATGTATCATAGGCTGTTGGCTAACCTATGACATAACTTCCCTTAGGTCAGGTGATCAACTCTTGACCAATCATCTCACATCAGAGGCAGAATGGCCCAGGCGTCAGCCTCTGGAGCTTCAGGGACTGCTGGTCTCCTCTTCGTTCAGCAGGGCAGCCTCAAGGACTGACCAATCCTGTACAGCTGGGTGCCTGCTGTTTGCTGGGTCTTTTTCAGGCAGGGGGGAAGGAGAGCAGAATGACTTAGGTATGGTTTCTGTTCAAGGGGTCACAGTCCAAGGGGAGTCATCCACCTTTTCCTCTCAGAGCCCTTGCGAGGGAATTCCAAACAGCGATGGAGGCAAACACTCTTGGTTGCCTGCTAGCTCTCTTCAACCTTTCCCATCTACCCTCGAAGTCTTGTTCTAAACTCATTACGGTGGCCGATGCTTGGTTTGATTCTGAACATGGAAATCAGAATTACTGAACTGCATTGTGATTTCCTGAAAATGCTGTAGGTACAATATGCCCTTCCGTGGGGGTGGGGAGACATGGTGGACGTGTTGAGGGTGGCATCTTTGATGATGTCACACACACACCCCTACCCCACCCAAAACAACCCTGGCTCTGGGATTATAGTTCTATGAGGTAATTGTATCCTTATTGCAGCAGCTAAGACCAAGGTCTCTGAAGCCTGACTGTTTACCATTTAGTAGCAGTGTGACCCTTAGCAGGTTGCTTAAGCTCTCTTTTCTTAGTTTCCTCATCTGTAAAATGGACATAAAATAAGACCCATAAAATAAGCCACTGAGGTGGCTCAGTGTAAAGGAATCCACCTGCCAATGCAGGAGATGTAGAAGACGTCAGTTTAGTTGATTCCTGAATTGAGAAGATCCCCTGGAAGAGGAAATGGTAATCCACTCCAGTATTCTTACCTGGAGAATCCCATGGAGAGAGGAGCCTGGTGAGTTACAAGTCCATAGGGTTGCAAAGCGTTGGACATGAATGAGCGTGCATGCACAAAAATAAATTTAAGTCAACTGGAGTGGGTTGCCATATCCTTCTCCAGGGGATCTTCCCAACCCAGGGATCGAACCTGGGTTTCCTGCATTGCAGGCAGATTCTTTGCTGTGTGAGCCACAAGGGAAGCCCTAATAGGTAGACAGAATTGGATTACTCATAAACCTTGGTTGATGACATGCCACTGGTATGTTTTTACCCATCGCTCAACTCAAAATTCAAAAAATAGAATATTACCAATTGTTGTTGCTCCCCCGACCATCCCAGAGCACTGCCCTGAACTCTGAAATAATAACGTTTATTATTCATGTGCATGTGTGTGTGTGTGTCTCTGTGTATGTAGTTTTGTCACATATAAAGGTACATCCAAACAGCATATTGCTTTGTCTGCTTTTGTGCATTATAAAAAGGATACACACCACCTGGCCTTCTGGGAGCTTTTCTTTCTGCAAAGATCCTTTTATTTGGGGTTTCTGCTCCTCACAGCTGAAGGCAATCCAATCACCTGACACCTTCTTGAAGGGAGAAAGAAAAATCCACTTTTAATGGATGAGAAACACAAATTAGGTCTTTTCTTCTTTCTTGCCCTTCATTTGGCTGCAGAGGTATACTGGCTCTCATATGGGTCCTTCCAGAAATGCCTTCCTTCTGAATTTATGTGTGTGTGTGTGTTTGAGTCATGTCCTTCTGACTTGGCAGCCCTGCTCGGCACAGGGTCCAGGTGTGAGGGGCCAGAAGGTGTGACTACTCAGAGACCTGGTCCATGTGACAAGAGCCTCTGGCCCCTGTGGAATTTTTCTGAGGTTTCTGAATCCCCACTGGGAATCATTTTCCCTTTTCCATCCCAAATATGGACTGGGTTCTGGAAGGCATGGGAGAACTAATTTGAGGCGGGTATAAACACTTCCATGCTGGTGGAACCCTGGCCAGCAGGAATTCCAAGCCATCTGAGAAGTCTGCCAGGCTGGAGCTGGACTCTGGCTGAGACCCTCTGGTGTAGCTACTTTTAGCTGGGAACATATTTTTCCCAGACTGTAGAAGGCCACACTTAAAGGATTACGATTACTCATCAAAGACCCCAAACTGACCGGAACATTCTCCATTGAGTTGGCCATGTACATGCCTGCCTCCCAGATACCGCCTTTCTGGGGAGTCGAACCTACCTACTTGTTAAGACTCAGCACTTGGAAGGCATATAAACCTAGCTCTACCCCCAGGTCTACATCTTCTTGACTTTGGGCCACTAATCTGATGTGTCTCAGCCTGCTTCTGCATCTGGAAAAATAGAGATCATAATAACGCTGTCTCAAGACTTGTGAAGATCAAGTGAAATCATCATGCATATGAAAATACTTTAACATGAAAGCGTTTGTATCAGTCAGTCCAGGCAAGGCTGTGCTGCAGTAACAAATATCCCCCAAAGCTCAGTGGCTTAACACAGCAACAGTTTATTTTTCACTCTTGTAAAAAGTTTGCTGTTGGCCCAGGCCACTCCCCAGGGCAGCGTTCCCCTATGTGTGACACATGATCCAGAAGACCAAGTTCTTGTTCCATCATTTCAACAGGAAACCCCCATGTTCACTGGAGCAGAGGAAGAGATTAACTAAAGAGCTAAGCAGAACACTTTAGAATTCAATTTTAAATTGACCAGAACTAGTCATATGGCACCATGTAACAGCAAGGGTGCTGGGATATATGATTTTCCCATGTCCAGGAAGGAAAAGCCAACCAGATATTAGACAGCACTTGTAATATCTCCCACAGTTTTCAATAAACAGTAGTGTCCTGCCTTCGTTTTCTACCCTCAAGTAGTTCAAAACTTGTTCAAGGTGATGAGATAGAGAGAGATGAGAAAATAAACATATTTTCTTAATTTCTTAGAAGCATGCAGTTCTTTGCATTTTGTAAGAGGTTTTTTTCAGCCTCATTTCCATAGTCTCCTGGGGAGGGTTTTTAAGCCAGGAAATGAAGTGCTGAAGACTTGCTCAGTGACTGGATAGGCAGGTGTCAGAACCAGCTGGCTTCGCAGAAAAAATCCACCTGCACCAAGCCCCAAGGAGGGCAGAACATGAGGCTGGAAGAAAAGGGCATCCCGCATGCCAGGCATCAAGCCAAATGTTATATGTGTTATCACTTGTGTAGTTACAACGAGTGCCTTGACTTTACAGATGAGGAAACCGAGACTCAGAGAGCCAGGGCAGCAAGCCCAAGGAGGGAGGGCTGAGGGGGGCCTGGTCTGTCTCTGGTTTGAGGGTCAGAGACGCTGGGGTCCACCATCATCCCATCTGCTCACTCTATGGCTGAACAGGCAGAGCAGAGGGAGTTTTTGGCAAAAACCCCAATGTGACAACACCCAAGAGCCACTTAGCAAAACTCCAGAGTGCTCATGTGAATTGCTCACAAATAAAAAATTAGAATTAACTTCTCTGTAGTGTAGAAGCCAGTTGCCCCTTTTGGATAGAAAGAAGTTGGGGAGGGAGGGAGAGACTATGCAGAGTTAAGGGAGGGGGCTTTTCTCCATGTTGGGGTCTTGAGTTGGCCGAGATCATAATCAAAGCCTCCTTTCCTTGTTATTTGGGGTAATTGAACCCCAGAGCTGAGAAGGGTTTGTCCAGGGACACAGAACCAGGAAGCAGCAGAGGCAGGCAAGAGTGCCAGTTTCCTAATGCTCTTTTCCTTCATGGCTGCCTGGGGCCAGAGAGAAGGGGAGGTGTGGGGTCCCCAGTTGACAGCAGCTCCCAACAAGCCCGGTGTGCAGGTGGTACTCGCCCAGGCTGGTCTGCCCCTGTGAGCCCACCACATTACAGATGGGAAGGGAGTAGGGGAAGGGACACTCCCGCCCACCTCTGTCCCCCGAAGTATTCCATTTTCCATGAGAGTGATGAGGAATGTGTTGTCATGGCGCTTGTTAGGGTTCTGATAAGGTGGAGGAAATATCAGGCCCAAAGGCCTAAGGAGAAGATGATCAAAGGGAAATCTCTTGTTTCTGTGCTCCCCAACCAATGCACCACGAAGCAGGCCTCCCCAACAGCTCTGCCTTGGCCCTCCCCAGGCTCAAGCTCCCTGTTCTGCGTGTGACCTGCTTCCCAACCCTAGAACTTGGCTTTTCCAGGAGCTGAGGTTTAGAATGTTCAAATGTGGATGGGCTGCTTGCAGGCAGAGGTGGGGAGTGCTTCAGTCCCTGGGCATGCACAAGCTGAGGTGCGCCCCGTGTGGCACACTGCAGGGTGTCCCACCATGGATGACTTGCCTCTGTGCCCCTCCAGATCCCGCTGTGTGACCTGGCAGCATCAGCTCTCCATTGGTGCCTCCCTCTGACTTCTGCTTGGGTTTGGTCAATGGGAGCATGCATCAGGGGATGAGCAGGCAGCAGGAGGGAGGTCCATTCCCTGCTTCTCTCCCTGCCTGGCCACAGCGCCTACCTGCTCACCTCTTTGAATGCCACCCTTTCTGGGTCCTGGTGCCTGCTCCATCATCCCCTTGTCCTTTCAGGCCTAGCTGCGGTACCCACTCCCGCTGGTACTCCCTGTCCCTAAGACCTTTCCGGTTCCCCTTCACTTATAAAGAGCCCCACCTTCCCTTTGGAAGATGCCCTCTATTTCTGGCAGGGATCAGACTGATACAAACAGGAAGCATGGGACATCGACCCCTTAGAACCGGTCCTTCCCAGAGGCCACAGTTCTTAGGTCCCACGGTCGCTCTGCCTGCCCACGTTTCCGCCAGCCTGGCCCCTCCGTGTGCCAGGCCTGCGCCAGGCTCCCGCCAGCCTTATTTATTTATTGAACAACATGCAAGCTCAGTTTCCTTTTGTGTTTAATGTGTCAGCGTTTCAGTGGATTCGGACTTCAAGGCTTGGATTTTGTTGACAATAATGAGATCACCCAGACAATTATCGTTTGATTTTTCAGTTTGCCAGAGAGGGGAAGATTAAAGAAAAGTTAAGAAGCTTTGGCTGTTTCCTGTTATCCATTTGCTGGGAGGGGTGGGGGTGGGGTTGAGGGGCTGAGAAGAAAAGAAAATCTAACTGCTTAAAAATGTCCACATCAGGGACACGCAGACCGTCTGCTCCTCCCAGCAGGCTCCCTGTGTCTGTGATGATCCCACGTGGGATGACCCAGAAGACTCCTCAATCCCCAGGTGCTTCACCACCTCAGGCCACAGGGTCTGAAAATCCATTGGCTCCAAAATTCAAACCCCTCTGGCTTAAATCCTGGAGAGAGACTAGGAGACTGGAATCCAGCAAACCTTTATTATAATTATTGATTTAATTGTTCTTATTGTTTCAGCTTACCACTCATTGGTTGACGTGGGAGGGGGTCATGCCTCTGGCCTCACTTTCCCTCTGTGCAGTGAGCAATGATTGACTGAGATGATCCAAACGCACCTCAGCCCTAATTTCACCACTCATTCCTCCCCCTTATTTGTGTGGCTGGACTTTTCAAATGGGGAGACCCCATGGAGAGGGTGCTAGGTGCTAATGGGGAGGAGGAGGGTGCTGGAGAGATAACAGGTGTTGGAGTGTTCCTACTTTCCATCACGCCCTCTTAACAAGACCCCAGCCCCAGAGAACAGGCCTCAGGTGGGGACTTCCGGAGCACATGTTCCAAGGGGTTCTGGAAGAAGCAGCTGTGCTGGGGAGGGCAGGGTGAGCTGGAGGGTCTCCTTCATCCTTCCTTCCCTCCATCTGGGATTCCTAGTGGGACTCCTGCTGTGAACTAACCCTACCAACTGGCAGAATATGGCTTTGAAGCTCAGGAAGACCATCCAGAAAACGGCTCTACCTCTGGAAATGTTCTCACGGCCCCCTCTACATCCTGTGCCCCCTTTTAGAACACCACAGAGCTCCTCGGTCCAGTGTTTCCACCATTCCCTTGCTTGACACCTTCTCTCACTCCCCGCCACCTCCCTGTCCAGCTTGGATACCTGTGTGGCATCACCTCCCTGCCCCTTTTTCCCCAGCTCATCACCTTCTGTGACTCCCAGGTTGTTACTCTGCCAGCCTGTCTAGATGTTGGCACTTTCAAACAATCTGCTATGTATGGGATGTTAGAAGATGGCCACTGGGACAAGACTGTCACTGAAAAAAGAGAGAGAAATGATGGGAGTGAGGGGTGGGGTTGAGAGAACTCAGAGTCTTTGAGCAGGAAGAATGCTAGACAGATGGGAAAACTGAGGTCCAGAGAAAGGACAAACCCCTGCCTCCCAGCCTGGCTCTGAACTGCAGGCCTTCATCCAGGGTTTGATTCCCCCACAGTGAAATGAGGCAAGCAAGGGCAGTATACTGAGTTCTTCAGAAAGCTTTTATTTTGAGAGTCTGTTTTTCCTGTTTTTGGCGTTTAAATGTCCGTGCTTGGAACTTCCCTGGTGGTCCAGTGGCTAAGACTCCACACTCCCAATGCAGGGATCCTGGGTTCGATCCCTGGTCGGGAACTAGATCCCACATGCTATAACCACCAAATTTACATGCTGCAATTAAAACCACACAGCCAAATAAATAAATAAAAATAAATAAATAAATATTATAAATGTCCATTCTTTTATGAAGTCCAGGTGAAAATTAATAATTGCCGATTTCCTAATGTACTTGCTTGGCATAAGACTTAAACTTAAAAGTTAGCAGTGTCAGATTGATAAGCCAAGTTTGGAGGAGATTAGACTGTTGCCTCTTAGCCAATGTCTGGGAACATCTTCCTCCCAGCATGCTGAGAACAAACACACAGATCAGCACATATTGACTTCCTCTCCTGACGGGGAGCTGCCTACTGCCTCTGCAATGCGGTTCTGGGAGCACAGGCTTAGGGCAGCCAAGGCTCAGGGCCCCCACTGGCCCAGGCCAGGGCCTGCAGGGGCACCCAGAGCCCCATGTGGGAGGGATTTCACAGTTGCACCCCAGCCACTCTGATTCTCAAGGCCTTACATTAGTGTGGATTAGAAAATGAAGAACCAGATTTTTCCAGCCCCATCAGTGATTATGAGTGATTCTTCACTTTCTTTTGCTGTGTTTTACTCTCATCTGCGTTTTGCAAGGAGTAGAATAATGTATACAGCCACCTCCAAGAAATCATCTCGGTACTGAAAAAACATAGGCCCGTAAACATTTGCTGTCCAATTTTAAGAGTAATAATTGTTCATGGCGCTGAATTTTACCCCATGATTAGAACATTTCTCCCACATTAGAAAATGGCCAGCATTTGGGGTCTCTCCATCCTTGGGACCACTTAGAAATGAAGGAATCAACTGGCTGTTTCATGGATGGTCGCACAGGGGAGGTAGCAAGCACTTTTGCCCTGGGAGGACCCTGGTTCAGAAACAAAGTCTGCTCCCCCTAGGGGCTCTCCTCTCTCTTCTGCTCACCCACCCTTCCCCCTCTGCCCTCCGTGGACACCAGTGCCAGTGCGGCAGGGAGCTCTCCTGATGAGTATTGGTGGAGCTGAGTAAAGAAGCAGCAGAGAAGAGCCGGCGAGGTGTGCCACCACTCTCAGCCCCCGGGAGGACTCTGTCTGAAGGACTTGGACAGATGGGGGGTTGTTTCTTCCCCTTGTTTGGCTCAGAACAGAGTTAAGGCTCCTGATAGTCTCAAATGACCTGAAATGGTTTCCCAAGCAACCTGGGTAGACCCTGGGGGGTGGTGCACCCCAGGGCATTCGGGGGCCCTGGGCCTCTGGGTCTGGAGGCCTGCCCACCGCTCAGCGGCCTGACACAGATTCCAGGAGGGCAGCAGATGCCTGGTGCTGAAGGGCTGGGGGTGGGAGTGAGAGTGTGCGCCATGGTGTGGGTGAGGGCTGGGCGGGGCACAGAGGGTCCAGCCTGGGCCCGAGGCATTGTCTGCAGGGGCAGCCTGGAGGAAGTGGCCTGGGGTCGCTGTGGACCTCGAAGGCCAGAAGAATGGGGTCATTCTTCCAGAAAGCTGAGTGCTCAGAGCTGGGGTAACGCTGAGGGCGGGGGTCCTGGCCACCCTTTGCCCCAGGCAGGGCAGGCTGCGGGTCTGCGCCAGAGCATGGGTGGGGGCTATCCTGCTGGAGAGGCTGGTCCTGGAGTGGAAGGGGGGCTGGTGCTGGCATGCCATGTTGTTCAGGGACCAGGGGATTTGGGGCCTGGAGGCCTTGCAGGGGCCAACAGGATGGGGAAACTGAGCCCCAGAGAGGAGCAAGGACTCTTCTTATCTCCCTACTCAGTCAGTGGCAGGACTGGGACGTTAAGCTGGGAGTCTCTGGAGGCCTGGGTTTGAATTCCAGGCTGGTGGCTTATGAGGTGTGTGTGTGAGCCGTGGGGCTCTCAGCTTCTCTATCTGAAAGATGGAGATAAGCATAATCCTCTGAGGAAGTGATGCAGGAGGCAGGGCTAAGAGGTGTGCAAGAGGGCTTCTTTGCTTATTTTTCACAACTGACTCTGAAGCTAGGTCTACACGCTCTGCTTGTCCTTCATGGCCCCTCACAACCATCCCCTCCTCCTCCTGGCTCTTCCACTCAGCTTCTTGGGGACACTTGTTCTTCCTCTGTCCTCATTGGAGGACTGGCTTTTCTCACTTCCATTCTCACCTCCAGTCTCTGTGATTGCCCTTTTGAAATGTGTGACTGGGACTGAAACCTTTCTTGCAGTTCTGGGCAGGGGTTGGTCAGCTAGGATGAGAAGCAGCACAAACTCCCAAGGATCTGAATGACTTGTCACCTGGGTTAAAGACTGTTGAGAGTAGGTGGGATCTCTGCAAGGAATCAGCATCTCTGTGCATGTCCTCCATGTTTGAGTCCCCGTGGTGGTCATTGTATGTACCCCCATTTTACAGATGAGTAAACTGAGGCCTGATTTGCCAGAATCACTGTCTTTTGGATGTTCAGCATCTGTGTAGCCTGAGCCCTCCAGGCTTGGGGCTGAAGCCCTGTTCTGTTTCACACCTTGAGTGGGAAACTCAGAGGCAGGGCCTGGGTGCCTTCTGGCCGGGGACTGAAAAGGCATTTGACTGCCACCAGCTCTGTGGTGTCCCAGGTACAAGGGTATCATTAGGAGGTCTGGGTATTTCCTTTCTGCACACTCTAGTGTTCTGAGCACATGGAGGCCTGGTGCCCAGAAGAGGGATGCCATCACTGGGGCATCTTGATTGCTGTTTTTATAGCAGCTCCATCCTCAAACTGAGCAGCCTTCAGTTTTCTTATAGAAACTGGGCTTTGAAATCACCCTTCCAGGGTGCCTACCTCCCTGCCAGGGCTGTGAGGTTGGAGGAAGTATAAACCATTCCTGCCCACCCGCAAAAAGGTGAGACCCCAGAGAGCTCTGAGGTTTCCCTCATCTGCGAGCTCCCAGAAGACCCCATCTCCACGCGCTCACCTATGCCGTTAAGGTACAGGTTCCCACTGAGCCAGGTCACAGAGGTTCAAGCAACCAGTGGTCCTGAATCTGGGGAAACTGTTGGACCAGGCCACTTCCACGAAGGTGTGGGAAGTCCTGCTCAGCTAGGCACCCATAGGGGCTACTCCACTCTCCTAGATCACTCTCTAAGGGGTGGGTCTTGGGAATGCTGTCAGTTTTAGGGAATAGAGAACACAACAAGTAGGGAATTTGACCACTAGGCCGCTTGTTACCTCACATAAGGGAAGCCCAGTGACAGGGTGGCTCCATATTGGTCTGTAGTATCTTGGACACCCAGTTCCTATCCCTTTGTTCCCTCCACCACTCTCAGCATCTGCACGACTTCTTGGCATGGCCATCCTCTTGGCCTCAAGATGGCCACAGCACTGTTAAACATCATGCACTCCTGGGTCACCATCTGGGGGAACGGAAGTGACTGGCTCTCTCTCTTGTGTCTTCTTTGAGGGAAATAGACCATCTGCTAGAAATACCCCTAGCCCATCCCATACCTCTTACTGGGTAGAACTGAGAGTAGGCTGGTTCAACATCAGTTATTGGTGGGAGAAACAGAATTGCCATGATGGATTTAGATTGGTTGATTTGTTCTGAAGCTGAAGTTCAGACTCCATCTAAAATCCATTACTTTACACCTCTACCTTGAGGAAGAAGAGAGAATTCTAGTAATAAGCAATCAAATGTATTCCTTTAAATATGTATATATATATATAGGCTTCCCAGGCGGCCTTAGTGGTAAAGAAACTGCCTGCCAATGCTGCCAATGCAGAAGACATGAGATGCAGATTCAACTCCTGGGTTGGAAAGATCTCCTAGAGGAGGGCATGGCAACCCACTCCAGCACTCTTGCTAGATAATCCCATGGATAGAGGAGCCTGGTGCACGACAGTCTGTGGGGTCGCAGAGTCAGACATGACTGAAGCGACTTAGCACAGCACAGCATATATAGCATATATATATGTTTTTTTCATATATTGTTCATTTCATTTTTTCATTTTTATTTTTCAACTTTTCATTTTATATTGGAGTACTGTTTGATTAACAATGCTGTGATAGTTTCAGGGAGGCAACAGAGACTCAGCCATACATATACGTGTATTCATTCTCCCCCAAACTCCCCTCCCATCCAGGCTGCCACATAACATTGAACAGATGTTTCATTTTTAAAGTACCAATTTAAAAATTGATATATCTGTTACTATTGGCATTTTCTTAATTGTTTTGGGTTTGTTTTTGTAGGTCTTTTCCTTCTGTCATGTTTCCTTCCCATAGAAATCCCTTTAACATTTGTTACAAAGATGCTTGCTATGCTGTGCTGTGCTGAGTTGCTCAGTCCTGTCCGACTCTTTGCAACTCCGTGGATGGTAGCCCGCCAGGCTCCTCTGTCTATGGGGATTCTCCAGGCAAGAATATTGGAGTGGGTTGCCATGCCCTCCTGCAGGGGATCTCCCCAACCCAGGGATCAAACCCAGGTCTCCTGCATTGTAGGCAGATTCTTTACCATCTGAGCCACCAGGGATGTGGTGCTAAATTCTAACTCTTGCTTGTCTGTAAAGACTTTGATTTATACATCAATTTTGAATGAGTTCCTTGCTGGGTGGAGTAATCTTGGCTGTAGATTTTTCCCTTTCAATACCTTAAATATATCCTGCCATTCCCTTCTGGCCTGCAGAGTTTCTGCTGAAAGATCAGCTGTTAATTGTATGGGGTTTCCCTTGTATATTACTTGCTGCTTTTCCCTTGCTAAAGCACCAATTTAAAAATTATTTTAAAAATTCTGATTATGGTTGCCTGTTGTTGTTCAGTTGCTCAGTCGTGTCCAACTCTTTGCGAACCCATGTACTGCAGCATGCCAGTCTTCCTTGTCCTTCACTGTCTCCCAGAGTTTGCTCAAACTCATGTCCATTGAGTTAGTAATGGCATCCAACCATCTCATCCTCTGTGGCCCCTTTTCCTGAGATTTTCCTTAATTGGTTGGGTCTCACCTGGGCTTCCCTGGTGACTCAGTCAATAAAAGAATCATCTTGCAATAAGGGAGACCTGGATTCGATCCCTGGGTTGGAAAGATCTTCTGGAGGAGGGCATGGCATCCCACTCCAGTATTCTTGCCTGGAGAATCTCAGGGACAGAGGAGCCTGGCAGGCTGCAGTCCATGGGGTTGCAAAGAGTTCCACATGACTGAGCGACTAAGCACACACCTGGGCTCCAGGTTGATTGGCAGCTGCCCAGGAGATGCCAATTTGTGGCTCAGTTGAGGACAGAACCTAAGGCCTCTGGGCTCATTCACATCCCCACTGCTACCACAACCAACACTCAGTATTATTTTCATCTTTGCCGATCCTCTGGATGAAAAAACAGTACCTCCCTGCTGTTATAATGGGCGTTTGTCTTGTTACTTCTGAGTGTCTCCCCACTGCCCATGATTTTCTCCCCACCCTCTTGTCCAGCTCATCCTTCCCACAGCCAGAGCCCTTTCATATTCCTGTCTCATGGGGCCTCCTAGGGGTTCTGGGGGACAAGCAACAAGGGGTGGGTTCCATTTCCCATTTTAGAGAAGTGGACATGAAGATCCAGGAAGGATCCAAGGTCACACAGAGGAGAAGAGGTAGAGGTGGGTTCTCATGGGGGTCTTCACACATAGGTCCATCTCTGTTTCCAAGACAGTGATGGTTTCCAAGCTATTTTAGGTGAGGAAGGGAGTCTTTTGGACATCTTCCATGTAACCCTAAGTGAAAACCAAAGAGAAGGGCTGTCACTGGGGAGTATGGTTTAAAGTCATGCCTCTCTGTCCCTCTGCTCCTTAAGGGCAGAGGCTGGGGCTTCCACGGCCCCCTTTGTTCTCCGTGATACCCAGGACAAGCCACAGGCTGGATTTGACTCATGGCGCTGCTTTGTTTGGCCCACAGAGTGATTTTTATTTTATTTCCCTGTTTTATTAAGGCATATTGTTTAATAAGGTATAATAATTTTATCATATTAATATAATTTACAGATAATAAAATTTACCCTTTTTAGTATGCAGTTCTGTGAATTTTGACAAACTACTGCTGTAAGCAACATATAGGTCATCTCCATTAGTTCCCCAAATCCCCTGCGTGCTTTTTTTCATCTATTTCTGCCCCCACCCCAACCCTTGGCAACCACTGATCTGTTTTCTGTCCCTACAGTTTTGTCTTTTCCAAAATGTCAGGGAAATGGAATCCTACACTAGCAATCTGCTGAGTCAGAGCTCTTTTGCTTGACAGTATGCCTACAAGATTTAGCAGTTTTCTTGTGTGTGTTGGTGGGTCATTCCTTTTCTTGCTGATCAGTATTCCATTACGTAGATATACCGCAATTTGCTTATCCATTGCTCAGCTGAAGGAACATTTGGATTGTTTCCAGCTTTGGTGATTACAAATAGGAAAACTGTCATAAATATACACTTACAGAGTCTTGTGTGAACATAAAATTTTATTTCTCTTGGGCAGTATCTAAGAGTGGGCTGACTGGGTTGCACAGTAAGAATATGTTTAACTTTATAAGAAACTGCCAAATTGTTTCCAACGTAGTGGTACTCTTGCATTCCCACCAGCAATGTTAAGATTTCTAGTTGTTCTACATATTTGTCAGCACTTGGTATTGTCAGTTTTTCATTTTATTTTAAATTAATTTATTTTATTTGGAGGCTAATCACTTTACAATATTGTGGTGTTTTTTGCCATATGTTGATATGAATCAGCCACAGGTGTACATGTGTCCCCCCATCCTGAACCCCGCTTCCACCTTGCTCCCCACCCCATCCCTCTGTGTTGTCCCGGAGCACCAGCTTTGAGTGCCCTGCTTCATGCATCGAACTTGAACTGGTCATCTGTTTTACATATGGTCACATACATGTTTAAGGCGATTCTCTCAAATCATCCCACCCTTGCCTTCTCCCACAGAGTCCTAAAGACTGTTCTTTACATCTGTATCTATTTTGCTCTCTTGCATATAGGGTCATTGTTACCATCTTTCTAAATTCCATATATATGTGTTAGTATACTGTATTGGTGTTTCCCTTTCTGACTTACTTCACTGTGTATAATGGGCTCCAGTTTCATCAACCTCATTAGAACTGACTCAAACGCATTCTTCTTTATAGCTGAGTAATATTCCACTATGTATATGTACCACCACTTCCTTATCCATTCATCTGCCAATGCACATCTAAGTTGCCTCCATATCCTAGCTATTGTAAACAGTGCTGCAGTGAACATTGGGGTATACGGGTCTCTTTCAGTTCTGGTGGGTATGTAGTGTTATCTTATTGTGGTTTTAATTTGCATTTCACCAATGATTAATGATGTGGAACATATTTTCATATGCTTCTTTGCCACTTATATATCTTCTTTGGTGAAGTGTTCAACTCTTTTGTTAAATTTATCTTTAATTAGATTTTGAGAGTGATTTTTATGTTTGGATATGCTATAAAGTGTTCTTAAAAATCAAAATCTGTTCATAATATGCCAAGAGATTTCATGTGAAAGTTGAATCTGGTGAGGTTGAGCCCGGCATCCCATGTGGCAACAGTGGCTGAGGCTGGGTGGAGCCTGCATCTTTACATGGGCTGCATCCTCCAGCCTCCTGCCTCTTTATTGCCAGCCTGGTTCCTCTAGGTATTTGAGTTTGAGCCCTTCTGAATGCTTTCTTCTCTTTGACCTGTTGTGTGTGTTGTCCGCATAGACAGTGCCCCCTAGGGCTGAGTTCAGGTTTTGCACTGTTTTTCTTTCCATCTTCCCACTCACCCCTTGTCTAGGATGGAATCCCCCAAACCCACTTACTCAAATGATCACGAGACCCCTCTTTATGCCTTCTGGTTCCTTGATGTTTTCCACTTGGCCACCATCTTTTGCCATTCAGGAGGCAGTTTATGTGAATGACGCCCTCTAGAGTTGTGCAGTTCACAACACACACTGCCATGAACACTAGCCAAGTCCTTTGTCTCTCTCTAGCTCAGGACTCAGGTGTTTACAGTTCGCTCACCAGGTGAGAGGATACTGTGGAGCTGAGACCACAGCCTGAAGTTGTCTCAAGACAACCTTACCTTCTTGGCTTTGGTTTTAAACTGATAAATTCATTGTGATGATGATATTGGACCAGTGGTCCTCAAGCTTTAGCATCACTTGGAAGGCTTGCTGAAACACAGATTGCTGAGCTTCACCCCCAGAGCATCTGATTCAGCAGGTATTGGAGGGGCCTGACAATTTACACTTCTCTAGAACTCCCAGGTGATGCAGATGCTGCTGGCCTAGGACCACGCTTGGAGAACTGCTGTCTTGGGTCTTTCCTGAGTGAAGGAGAGTGATTCTGAATGGAGGAGGTTGATTTGGGGAGAGGAGGTGATGAGAGGAAAGTTAAATTTGCTGAGAGAGGAAAGAGCTGTGTGGAATTCTCAGATCCTGAAAATAATAGGATGGGACCTGGAGACAGGGCTGTGGTAGCCCCTTTGAGAGAAAAGGCCATATCTAGGGTGGCTGGATTGAGACCCCAGGCCTAAGCAAAGATCCCATGCCAAGACGTGGCTGGAGGCATCCGAGCTACAACCTCTGAGCAACCCTGTGGCCAGCTCTGCCTTGGTTTGAGGACTGATCATCAGTGGCCAGGGACAAATTTCTAGTCAGGCTACTGGATGGGTCCTTGAAATCAAGTTTAATTTGATTTTAGAAAAATAAAATAAGAACTTTTTTCTCATATCTAGGATCATGGAGTAAAATTCACACCTGCTCTAGATGATTTAGTTGTAAACTATGATAAACCTAGATAGCATATTAAAAGGCAGAGACATCACTTTGCCAAAAATGGCCCCTATAGTCAAAACTATGGCTTTTCCAGTAGTTATGTATGGGTGTGAGAGTTGGATCATAAAGAAGGCTGAGCACTGAAGAACTGGTGCTTTCAAATTGTGGTGCTGGAGGAGACTCTTGAGAGTCCCTTGAACAGCAAGGAGATCAAATTAGTTAATCCTAAAGGAAACCAACCCTGAATACTCACTGGAAGGACTGATGCTGAAGCTGAAGCTTCAAATCTTTGGCCACTTGATGCAAAGAGCTGACTCACTGGAAAAGACCTTGATGTTGGAAAACATTAAGGGCAGGAGGAGAAGAGAGAGACAGAGGTTGAGATGGTTGGAAGGCATCCCCAACTCAGTGGACATGAACTTGAGCAAACTCCAGGAGATAGTGAAGGACAATGAAGCCTGGCATGCTGCAGTCCATGGGGTCTCAAAGAGGTGGACATGACTTAGTGACTAAATAACAACAACCTCTGTCTCCACAATTATAGAGTTTGCCACTGATAAATAATTCCTTCTTTCCTAAGCGTATGCAAAAACTGATGTGGAAGGACATCAACACATGATAAAAATTAATTTGTGGATACCCTGCAAAGTGGAGTAGTCAAGAGTTGGTTGAAATTACTGCTTGTTCTCCCTGTCACAAAAGCTTTCCAATGTAATATTACAGTGATGGTAAAAGCTCTAGCCAGGTGCTGAGGCTCTGCTGCATTGGGTCCTATCTGCAAGGATCTCCAATTACATTATTTGTTTTGAATCTCCCCAAAGCCTCATGAGGTAGGAATTTATTTCTTCCACTTTATGAATAGGAGAAACTATAGTTAATAACTTGTCTAAAAGCATATGGTCAGGGGCAGGAGCAGGATTAAAACCCAGCTCTGTCTTACTCTGTTTACCTGGGGGATTATATGGGTGTAAGGACAGATAATCTCTCAAATCACCTTGAATATAAAATGGTGCTCCACAGGAAGGATACAGGCAAAGGCCAAGGGCTGGGGGTGAAGCCACAAAACCTGGACCCAGAGGCCTGCGGGACCTTCTGGCCTCAGCATCAGTTTCTCTCTGCTCCATCCTTATTTCCTTTCAGACACTTCATTAGCCTATTTGTCTGGACTGGAGTCCACAACTGAACTCCAATCTCTACTCCCCAGCAGGAAGGATCTTACTGGCCTAGTTTGGTCAGGTGTCCACTTCTGGTCCAGTTGGTTCTTTCAAGGGAGGACTTAGTGGGGCAGATAAGCAAGGCTGCAGATGCCTTGCAGGTAGGGAGGTCCCATGCTGTGTAGGAGAACCAGAAGCTCTAAGATGTAACCGCCCAGCTCATGATGAACCCAGAACAGAACCAACCAGCTAGGCAGACCTGAGTCTAATCTTTGACCCCTCTGGGTAACTTTGGGCAAAGTCCTTGAGTCTCAAAGCCTTGGTTTTCTCAGTTATAAAGTGGAGAAACTACAACCTAGGGCTAGGGATTGTTATAAAGAGTAGATGATGTTTATTCAGCTTCTTACACAATAATAGATCTCAAGTGTTAACCTCAAGGGTGTCTATATTAAAGAAAGGCACTTTTATTGTGCTTTTCTCTTCCAAAGTAGTCATATTGATCATAACATTAAAATAAGAGAGGATAAATAATTGTCAATTGCCTTTGTCTTGTAATTTCTACCTCTCAAGTCTATCAATAGCCTTTGTGTGACCTCAGGCCACTTATTTGAATGTCATGGGATCTCAGTTTTCCTGTCTGTAAAATGGGCACAACCTTTCCTCCACTGCTTCCTACCCTCTCCAGTGACAGGGCTCAGGTTCTGACCCAGGGAACTTAAGGGGAAATAACAGTTTAAAAGCAAGTTGTTAAAAAATAAAAAGGTACCTGAAATGCCCCATGGATGCCCCTTGGTTGAGACAATAACCTTCAGAAAGCTGGTTAGCTTACTCTTTCTGCAGAGGCCCAGTATTGACAGATATTCGAATTTTTAAAGAAAAACTACAAAGGAAATACTTTATTTCTTTAAGAAATATTTAAGCATCTGCTATATTAAAATTTTAAAAGGTATTTAAATTAAACATTTAAGTAAAAAGTCACCATAGTGGTCAAATAAGGTGACTCTCAGGGGGCTTCCCTGGTGGCTGTCAGTAAAGAATCTACCCACAGTGCAGGAGACCCTGGTTCAATCCCTGGGTCAAGAAGATCCCCTGGAGAGGGAATGGTAACCCACTCCAGTATTCTTGCCTGGAGAATTCCGTGGACAGAGGAGCCTGGCGGGCTACAGTCCATGGGGGCACAAGAGTCAGTTGCGACTTAATGACTAAACCACCACAGGGCCGAGGGAGGGTGTGGTGCTGCCCATTTGGAAGCCCTCCTCAGAGGCAGGCAGGGAGGTCTGGGGTCTTCTGAAGGCTCAGACCAGAGCTTGAGTGGTCTGAGCCTCTGGCCAGGCTAGTGCAACGCCCCCCTCCACAATCTCCTCCCCGCCGGGTGCCAGGGATGACTTCAGCTGGAAGACAAAGGGGCCTTCATGTTCAAAGGACGGTTCATCCTCCGTCCTCCACAAACAAACAGGGCGGCTTTGATCTGGGCGGGGGTGGAAGCGACAGCTCCAATTAGGAGATCAGCCCGTGACTGGGCTAAAGAATGTTTGTAATAAAGTAAAAAGATCTAAGTGGCGGTAATGAAGGGCAATAGAACAATGGTGTCACTTGGGATTCTCCAAGAGCTGTCCCATTTGAAGTGGATTAACCGACTGGTACGGGATAGGACCAGGGGCCAGTGTCCAGAGGCCCTCCTGGGACTCTGCCTCACCTCACCCTCACTTGGCACAGGGCGGGCACTCCTAGGTGCACACGGGAGGGTCCCCAGAGGAGCCAGTTTTCTGAAGCATGTCCCCCTCCTCACCTCTGTAGACACTGCCCCTTCCACTCAAGTGACCATCCTCGTCAGTCAAAGCATGGGAGTCCAGGTCTTCCTCAGGGACCCTCCTGTGAGGAAGACGCCTCTGCACTCCCAATCTTGCCCCCTTCACGGGCTGTGGGTTGCTTCACTCTCTGGAGCCCGACCTGTGGAGTTGGGTTCTGCTTTATAGCAGGACTTGGGCTCTTTCCTGCTAGAAACATCTGTAGGAACCCTCACAAATGGAAGGCGGCCCATCTTCCTCAGCCCTGGCATCAGTTGTGCTCATTACAGGGGAAGGCACACAGGAAACACTTTGAGTTCTAGTTGATGGTTTGGCAGGTAAGCTCACACAGGAGTGGTGTCTCCAACGTGCCAACTGCTTGATGTTCATCATCAGGGCTGCTGCAGACAGTTGCTCAGGCTGTGCACTGCACAAGCCTAGGGTTGCCATTTACAGTCTAGGGATTGCCTGTTCCCATCATTCCATGTTACTTTATGATAGTGCTTCAGAGAACTCATTTTGGTTCTCAAATGAGGGAACTGAAGCTCAGAGGGGTTGAATGATATCCTCCAAGCAAGATGACTAAGCTGGGAATGTGGGTCAGCCTGGCCTCTGATGTCCTTATGTTACCACAACAGGATATGACATCAAAGGTGACAGCCTGGAATCGATATTTATTTAGTAGACACTATTCTAGGGATTGGGGCTTTCCTGGTGGCGTGATGGTAAAGAATCTGCCTGCCAGTGCAGGAAATGTGGGTTTGATTCCTGGGTCAGGAAGATCCCCTGGAGAAAGAAATGGTAACCCACTCCAGTGTTCTCGTCCGGAAAATCCCATGGACAGAAGAGCCTGGCAGGCTGCAGTCAATGGGTTTGCAAAATAGTTGGACATGACATAGCGACTCAGCAACAACAATAACAGATTCTAAGGCTCTATGTACATGAAGCCATTGGATCCTTACATATCCTGATGAGGTGGTTACAATGATTATTATCTTCATTTTACAAAGAAGGAAGCTGAGGAAGGGTGTGGATTTGAAGTCATTTGGACATTTAGCAAACAGAATTGCAAATATATTTGAATGAAAAAAGCTGGACCCTTAAAGCCTTTGGTGCTACCCACTCCACCATCTTGTCATCGTGACTACCTCATGTCTGGCTACTTAGTCTAATTTTTTGGTGTTGGTTTTCCCCCCCGGCTTTAAATTGGTGATTCCATTCATCTGAGAAGGCCTGGGGTCAAGAGATTATTTCTTGTGTTCCAGACCACGTTTATCTCTTCCATGTGGGCAGGGACCCGAGAGCAGGAATTACCTCAGCATAATGGGGTTTCCTCCTTCTTGGTACCCAAGCCCTGCAGTATACCTCTCCCTGCTCCACATGTCTCCCCTTCGCTCCCTCAGAGGGGTCCTACTTGTGGGGGAAAAGCCCAAGGACAGTCTGGACTTATGTACAGTATATAAAGTAGAAGGCAATCCTTTCCTTGGCATGGAATCCCTTTAGATTTATTTCTTCTAATTATTAGCTTTAGCTTATTTGGTATGACTTGACATCTGTTGCACCTGCATTATCAGTTAGTGGAGGTAATGGGAACATTAGCTTTGTTCCTCTCTCCTGCATGGGCTTCCCTGGTGCCTCAAAGGGTAAAGCATCTGCCTGCAATGCTAGAGACCCGGGTTCGATCCCTGGGTCGGGAAGATCCCTGGAGTAGGAAATGGCAACCTACTCCAGTACTCTTATCTGGAAAATTCCATGGACTGAGGAGCCTGGTAGGCTACAGTCCATGAGGTTGCAAAGAGTTGGACACGACTGAGTGACTTCACTTTCCTCCATGATATGAAAAGCAGTGCTTTAAGCGTTTAATTCCCAGAGAAGACCACCATCTCCCATCCTCCTGGTGAGGGAGCAGGGAGGGGGGATTCTGGGGTTGTGACTCTCATTTAGCTCTTGAAACAGAGGAGATTTCTGAGCCCATGAGGTCAAGCTAATTCCTCTCTGGGCAAGCACAAGCCAGTCCAGGGGGCCACCCTGAAGGCCACGTCAGAGACACACATCTGTGCGTCTCTTCTTATTGCACTCAGCAGCTAGGTCGCGTCCAGCTCCCTGCGACCCCACGGACTCTAGGCCGCCAGGCACCTTTGTTCCTAGGATTCTCCAGGCAAAAATACTGGAGTAGGTTGCCAGTTCCTTCTCCAGGGGATCTTTCTCACCCAGGGGCGAACCCACATCTTCGTTGGCAGGTGGATTCTTTATCACTGAGCCATGAGGGAAGACCATCTCTTCTCACTGGTCACAGATTAAAATCCATCAAACTTTTGAGTTAGATTCACAAAGTCATATCTCTGCCTACCCGCAAGCCAACCACATTGTCGAGTGTAAATCCAAGCGGACTCAAAGCACAGTGAAGAGGGTCCCTGCCCTTTTCAGGATTCTGGATGCTGAAGGCTCCCGTGTCAGCAAATTCCATCTGGCATTCCCACCCACACTGGGGAGGGCAATCTGCATTACTCAGAACCCTGATTCAAATGCTAATCTCATCCAGAAAGTTCCAAACAGACACACCCAGGCTATGTATGACCCACTGTCTTCGCACCCTGGTGAGATTCCCTGGTGGTTCAGATGGTAAAGAATCTACCTGCAATGCAGGAGACCCAGGTTCAATCCCTGGGTCAGAAAGATACCCTGGAGGAGGAAATAATAGGCCACTCCAGTAATCTTGCCTAGGAAATCACAAGGACAGAGAAGCCTGGCAGGCTACAGCCCATGGGGTCGCAAAGAGTCAGACAGGACTGAGCTCCTAACATTTTCACTATGCACCCTGGAGCCCAGTTGAGTGGACACATACAATTCACCATCACCACCTCCCACAGAAGCCGACTATTTGATTAAAGGGATGGATATCTGTCTTTGTGCACGCTGGCTTGGTGTTGCTGGGGGAAAGTTTTGTGCACAGAGAAAGGCATAAGCCACTCTGTGTACCACTGTGGGGACTCTTGAGGGTCAATCTGACTGTCCTGCAACCTCACCATCCACTGAGGAGCCCTTGGCACCCCCTAAACTGTACCCCAAGGCCCCCTATGGTGACTCTCCCTATCCCCCCCGCCAGACCCACCAACCGCAACCGGCTCCCCTTACCCTCACATCCAACCCCGGAGCCTCAGTCCTGGGTGCTCCCAGCTGCCTACACCTCTGGCCTGATGGGGAGAGAGGATGTAAAGAATGCAACTGGATGGAGGCGCGGCAGGTAGGTGTCAGTGTGAGCTGGGGGTAGGTGACAGATATATAGGTGCTGTGCACATAAGTAGGGTGTGTGAGTCTGCGTGGCTCCTATGAAGTGACCCAAGACGGTGGATACTGGATGGGGGACTGGGGGGCTGGGGGGAAGGAAGTTGGGCAGAGGCCAAGCAGTGTCGGCTAGTTAATAGCTCAGACTATTTCTCCAGTGTGCTCGTGATGCGTGTGAGCTCTTCACCCACTTCAGACACCACCCACTTCCACACATGCCTCACTGGGGGCTTCCCGGGGTCTCTTCTACTCCTAGGTCTTCTGGAGAGGGTAGGGTGGGTGTAAAAGCTTAACTGGGGCCCTCCTGCTAGGGGTGCCTGTCTGGAGGCAAACCCAGGCTCCAGCCATGTCCAACCATGCCTAGCTGTGCCCCAGCTAGAGCTCAGCCCTTCAGGGCTTCATTTCTCCCATCTGTTCAAGAAGGGGTGTGCCAGCCTAGAGGCGGTTTCCAAACACCAGTCTTCTATGCCAACATCTTCCCCCTGGCCTTGGCAAAACAAGAAAAGTAAGGACAATGTAGTGGGTTGTTCATAAATCTAAACGCATGCAGTTTAATGGGCTGTGCTTTCTTCTGAAATGACGTCCTTCCTCTTTTTGATATTCAAATGACCTTTTAAAAATCAAATGATAGAAGCTGTGTGTGTTGTGTGTGGGGGGGAGCATGCACACGCATGTTTGTATGCTTATAGAAAAAGACAAAATAGTGAAAGGCAGCACATATCAAAGTGTGGTCTGAGAATGCCTGGTTGCTGTCAGGGGCTCTACAAGGTCAGAACTACTTTCATAATAACACTGAAATGTTATTTGCCCTTTTCACTGTGTGGACTGATTTGCACTGATGGTGTGAGAGCAATATTGGAAAAGTCTGATTGTGATGGCACGTGAATCAGGCTGTGAGACACTCGTGGTAAAACAAAAAAAACAGAAAAAGAGATGGTTATCACTTAAGAGTGTCCTTGAAGTAGGAAAAATGGATTAATTTGTCAATTTCTTCACCTTTGATTACAAGCCATTTTCATGTTCTATGTGGCCAGTGCATAAAGCATTTGTCCTGCACACTGAAGAGCAGTAGTTGTCTTAAAGAGGAGCACTTGGGCAATTGTCTGAGTTGTGAGCTGACCTAACTGAGCATCATTTTCACTCAGGAAAAAAAAGCTAAGAGAGAAATTATGGTTATTCAGACTTGAGACCTTTTTCCCAAGAGGAGTGAAGCAGGCCTGTCACTTCAGGAGAAAAAATGAACTGTATTTGCCAGTGATACAATTCAAGCTTTCAGGATAATGGATGTCTGGACCAGAGTGGGTATCTGGAAAAGCCACTCTTCCCTCTGTCCTGCCCTCAGTTCTCTCCATCTTTCCTCTCTTCCTGGTGGATATTAGCCTCTCGCCCTAGCTGGCAAAGTCTCTGTGGATTTGGTGTGAACTGGGGGCGGAGATGTCTGTTAGGGCACACGGTAAGTGGCTTTAAGAACAATCCTCTCAAGACCTCCCTGAGTGGTCCAGTGGCTAAGACTCTGTGCCCCCAATGCAGGGGGCCTGGGTTCAATCTCTGGTCATGGAACTAGATCCCACATGCAGCAACTAAGACTCAAATAAATAAATAAATAAATATATAAATAAATATTAAAGAAAGAACAGTCCCCCCGGGTATGGTAACTTGAACTAGGTAGAAGGGTTTTTTTTTTTTTTTCTTTCAGGTGAAACTCAAATTGGGAGATGGTCTGGGAGTGGAGGGCAATTGGGTCAAGGGTCCAAGCTACTTCCATCTTGTCTTCTGCCCATCCCCATAGTTAAAGCTGGATCTCTACCCTGTGTCAATGCTCCAACCTGCAAAATGAGGGAAGAACAAGGTAAAGGGCAAACAGACATCCCCTCTGCTCATGTGCTGCCCACACAGGGCCCTGCTTAGCTGCAAGGGAGGCAGGAAAATGGAGCCTGTAGCTAGGAGGCCATTCTCTTACTAAAGCCAGGAAGGCAGAGTGGATAGTGGGGGAAAGATAACTCTGTCTGCTACAATGGGAGTGGTGTAGGATTAGGAGAGGAAGGTGTGGGAAGAGCATGTATAGGTTTCAGGTGCAGAGATTCTCCGGGGAGAGCCCAGAGAGGTCTACGTAGACATGGCACACCAGGATTACTACATCTTCACCTTGTCAGGCTCTTCATGTGATCTAGGACAGGTACCTTCACGTTTACCCCAGACTTGTTAAGTTTGGAGGAAACCTCATTCTATCAAAGTGGGGGCTGAACCCCAGAAAGGGAAGACTCGCAATGACACACAGCAAGTCAGAGATGTGACTAGAACCAGCTGTCCTCCCCCAGCCCACTACTGCCCTTCTTGCTGAGCCAGTCAGCTCTCTCTGCTTCCTCACCGACACATCAGGGGCCTCCTTACCTGAGCTGGCCACCTGATCCCTCATCCTTTGTCACCTTGCAAAGCACTGACTTAGTTAAAATAGGAGAGGAGTGAAGCAAACCTGAAACCCGCAGTCAAAAAGAAGAACAAGCAGAGAGATGTAGCTTAAGGAAGGTCATCCAAGAAAGGGGTTTTCCCAAGCTGTTTCATACATGACTTAGGATCTATTTGGCTGTACATGCAAACATTCCACACACACTTGCTTACATAGTGAGATAATATATACTCGCCAATTCCATATTTTAGGGTAGGTCACTTTCAGCACCCCACTCCTGGTTATCAACTGCATCCATGTTTGTTTCATGTATTGATTATGGCTATCTTTTCTCAAGTATAACTTATAGACATATGTCTAAACTCTACCGATGGCATCTTTCTAATGGAAGGCGGTAAGTACATATAGCAGTTAGAAAACCTTGCTCAACACTTATTAACTGTATAACCCTGGGCAAGTTACTTAACTTCTCTGGGTCTCAATTTCTTCATCTTCATTTTTATTTTAAAAAATTTGTTTATTTGACTGTTCTGTGTCTTAACTGTGACACACAGGATCTTTTTCAACCATGGCATGCAGCATCTTTTTTCGTGGCGTGTAGGATCTAGTTCCCAGACCAGGGATCAAACCCAGGCCCCCTGCATTGGGAATGCAGAGCCTTAGCCACTGATCTACCAGGGAAGTCCCAATTTCTTCATCTTGAAAATGGGTATAAACATTCCTTGCAGGGCAGTTGAGGTAGTTAAAAGAGATAATTCATGAGAAGATCTTGAAGTAGAGTGAGCATTCAAGGAAAGTCCTCCAGAGGATAATTTCCCAGTTCAGTCTGTTCAGATATTTTCAAGGCCAGCTCAGAAACCCTTCCCTGAGGCCAGTCCCTAAGCTCCAGGTGGGAAGTGGCATCTCTTCCCTCATCTCTTTCCTCAGTGGCATCTCATCTCTTTTGCTAAGGCAAAGAGATGTAGACTCACTTGATCTGTCCTTCCCTTCTGATGCTGGGCAGAACCTGGAGTCATCTGTGGATGTGCGAGGCCTGAGGTCTTCCCAGGCCCTGAGGCCAGTGCCTGGTGCAGGGTGGGTGCTGAGGAAGTGCTGGGAGAATGCCTGAGCAAGGAGTATTTTGCCAATTGTGAAAGCCCAGCCTGCGTCTGAACCCTCAAAATATGAGTAGCGGAAACACCGTTTGAGCTTGGGCTAATGTATGTATGCCGCCCGGCCCAGCCCAGGGCTTGCTGGCGAAACGCCACAGGGCAATGGATGTCTGGGTCGAAAGCCCTAATTCCTCGGACTGGGATGTCAAACAAGGACTCCAGCTGGGCACATGGAGTCTCCTATTTGGAAGTGCTTTGCCCCTTGAAGCTCCACGAGGAGAGTCTTGGAACCACAGTGGGCAAGCTCTGACCCAGAGGCAACCAGAGACCTCAGCAACCAATGCCCATCAGTGTAGGAGTATCACTGCTCCAGCTCACGCAGCTCATGTGACTCCAGAGCTCCTCTGTGGGGGTGACCCAAGCTACTCTCTGGAGGGCTTGGCTTGATAACCCATCTCTCTTGGGTATCTGTGCCCTAACTGATGCCTTCTCTTTCTGGCCCCCAGTGGCAACCCTCTACACATTTTTTTCTTTTGAAATCTGCTTCTGGAAACCCAACCTAAGAGAATAGAGAGGGAGGGAAATTAAAATAAAAAGGCTGGGGCCTCTCTCATGGTCCAGAGGCTAAGACTCCAAGTTCCTAGTGCAGGGTCCATGGGTTCAATCCCTGGTCAGGGAACTAGAGCCTGCATGCTGCAACTAAGACCTGGAGCAATCAAATAAATAAACAATAACAAAAAAAAAAATTAAAAAGGCCTTATTTAGCCTATGGCCTAGAAGTTACATATTGCAATATTTATTTGAGAAATATTCCTGTGGCTTCCCTGGTGGTTCAGATGGTAAAGAATCTGCTGGCAATGCAGGAGACCTAGGTTTGATCCCTGGATCAGGAAAATTCTCTTGGAGAGGGGAATGGCTACCCACTCCACTATTCTTGCCTGGAGACTCCCATGGACAGAAGAGCCTGGAGGGCTACAGTCCATGGGGTCGCAAAGAGTTGGACATGACTGAGCAACTAACACTTTTCCTATAGCACTTCCTGTTTGCTGGAAACATTCAACAGTTTTACAAACGTGAATTTATTTCTTCTTCGTAGGAAGTATGGAGGCTCAGGGGAGATGTGTGGGGATTCTGGTTGCCTAGAGTCTGACCCTGCCCTCTTTAGCAGTCCCACCTGTTCTTCCTCTAGTGGTGGTTAGCGTGTGACTGCGCCAGTGGGGGTGCTTCCCTCTCCAAAGGAGTAGGAGAACCCAAGATCCTCTCTCTGAAAGCAGCGGCTTAAAGATCCAGTGCCCAGAGTCCATGTGATCAGTGGTGCTCTCTCTTTCTGACTGTGTCTCTTCTGACCCTGGCCTCACCTGCCTGACTTTTCTTGCTTTCTGCCCATTTTCCCCATTTGCTTTTACAGCTTCCTCTGGGTGCCTTTTATGCTAGGGTTCACCAGTGTTGGATTCGGTTTTAGCACCCAGGCTCCTGACTGGTTCAGAAAAGAAAGTTGAAAAATAAAAAATAAAAAAAGGAAACAAACAAACAAACAAAACAACAGAAGAGAAAGCTGAGGGATGAGGCCAGAAAGATAACTGGGAGTCAGACTGAGAAAGATCTTGAATGCCAGTCTAAGCATCTGTGACTTTATCCTTTGGGCTAGTGGTTCTTTATCAGAGATGTGCTTTGGAATCACTGGATATATTAGTTGAGATATGGTAGCTCAGATGATAAAGAATCTGCCTGCAATGCAGGAGACCAGGGTTCGATTCCTGGGTCAGGAAGATCCCCTGGAGAAGGGCATGGCAACTCACTCCAGTATTCTTGCCTGGAAAATCCCATGGACAGAGGAGCCTGGTGGGCTACAGTCCACAGGGTCTTACTGCAGTGATGCTGTGTCACAAGTGACCCCTAAGGGATAGAACAATACATTTTTCTCACTACAGGTCTGTAAATCAGTCAGGTCCAGGCGGGGGGCTGGGTCCACGTCTCTCATCTTGGGACCCAGGCTGAAAGGGTAATGGGTACACTCTCACAGTGAATGGCAACAGTGCAAGAGGGAGGAGCAGAAATATGCAATGCCTCTCAGGGTCTTGTCTTGGAACTGGCCCAGTGTCCCTTCTGCCCATATTCAACGGGGTGAAATAAATTACACAGCCAAGCCCACTGGTGTGAGAGACTTCCCTCTGCTCATCAGGGCTCATGGTAAAGGCAGACAAGGAAGAATCATGGACAAATAATTTAATCTGCCACACCAGCTGTGTTTTTTTCTCCATCTGATTCCAAGTCTTTTAATGACATACATGTATTTAATAAAGCTACCCTGGTAATCCACGGGCTAAGCACTATCATCATGGCCAATGAGAAGCCACTGAAGGCTTCAGAAGAATGACACACTCAGTCCTGGGCTTGGAAAAGAACCCTTGAGAATAGATGAGTGTGGAGGCTTGGAGATAGTTAGCAAAGGGTTCCAACAAGAGAGATGAAAGTTTGATTCTGGTGTTCAGGTGTTTATCACTGTGAAACAAATCACCAGAAAACTCAGTGACTTAACCATGTTGTCACCTCTTATGATTTTGAGGGTTGAATGGGCTCAATGGGGTACTTCTTCTGCTCCCTGTGATGTTGACTGGGATTGCTGTCAACTGGGGACTCTTTCATGCTAGACATCCAAGATGGCGCGCTCCCATGGCTGGTGGCTGTGGCTGGCTGCCCACTGGAACTGAGCTGGGGCTGTTGGCTGACCCAGATGTCTGACCTCTTCATGGGGCTTGGGCTTCCAACACTGCAGCTGGGTTCTGGGAGTGAACGTTCCAAAAGAGAGCATTCCAAGTGGGAGAAAAAGCTGCCCATGCTCTTAAAGGCTAGGCCCAGCACTTGCACAGGCTCGCTTCTCCCTCCACTGGTTCAGCAGTCACAGAGCCAGCCCGAACTCAAAGGGGAAAATAAATACCTCTGCTGCATAGGGAGAGTGACAAGCCATGTGTGGCCATATTTAATCAATTACACCTGGACAGTGGCAGTATGGAGGGAGAGAATCCAGCTCTAAAGGAGGTTTCAGAAGAATGGATGGGACCTGGCATCTTATTGGTTGTGAAGGAACAAATTGGGATGCCCTGAAAGCCTGGAAATGATTTTTTGGCATGCCCTATTCAAACCCTAGGGTCAGTCTAGGGAACAAGCCCTCTATCATGTGTTATGTGTATTCTTTGGGAAGAAAAGATGATTGGCGCCTTCACCCAGGACACCGACAGTCACTCCAGTGACATCGGGCAGATTAACTGGGCTTCTTGTACAGCACTGAATGAAGAGGCCACAGGACAGGTAGATTTGGGTAGTAAGGAGGTATAAAGGAAAATTATTGGATGTTCTTAGAAGAAGGGGATTGCAGAAGCCAGACTAGGATGTACTGAGATCAGGTCAGGAAGGAGAGAGATTGGACTCTGATTATTCTGAAAAGTAAATTTCTTGCCATCTCACCAGAGAATGAATTATTTACTCTCAAGAGTGGCACGTGGCCTCCTTCCAGGGGTGTCAGTTGACCCAGGGGATCTGTCTTGATGCTGAGACCCCCTTCATGGTTTCTCTTCATTCCTGGAGGCCCACAACCATCTGGAGAGGGAGGTCTTATGGTTCTACTTGATAGGAGAGAATTATATAATCATTTTTCTCAACATCAAGACCAGGCCTCAGAGGGTAGCCCTGGGCCAGATATGATAGATATATTTTTATTCTTTTTTCAGCTAAAGTATTTTTCCTCCTCTGGCTTCCTCACCAAGCCAGCTTTTCTTTCCTTTTTAGACCAGCTTTCCTTTCTGGTCTCCAAGTCACCTGTGTTTCAAGGTCAAGGACGACTGTTAATCTGCTTCTCAAATTGTTCAGTCTCTCATTCCTATGTCTCTACTGTCTTTCCTTTTGCTTTCCCAGGGGTCAATTTCAAGAGATCTAGTTCATCCATTCAAAGACATTTCCAAAGATCAAGGTTGGCTCTGGACGAGCTGGACTAACCCAAGAAGGTAAGTGACTGAGCTGGAGAAATGTGAGTGCCTGTGTACAGTTAATCCTTCTCCTCTTTCTGAAGAAAGAAAGGGATAGATGTGAGGAAAATTATGGAGGCAGATAGTTCTAGACTGAGTCCCAGGGCCCCCACTTATAGATCATGTGACCCTGGGCAAGTCATTTCATAGATTTGAGACTTACCTTCCCCATCCATAAAGGGAAGGTAAAAATACCTCTTTGGCAGGCCTTGAGTTCATGTATCAGAAGTGTGGAGTTATGAGGACATTCTGCCTTCCTTAGATAAGAAAATATCTCCTTTTCCCCCTTACTTTAGGGGACTTTCTCCTTCTCATCAAATATTGTCATTGAGATGGGGCTGCAAATCAACTCTATCTGGCCACGAGGTTGAGCATCTGACTCAAGGTGGACCCACCAAACACCTCTAGTTCAGGAATGTGTACATGATATAAGCTAGACCAATCAGAGTCCTTCCAAAAGATTTTTCTCATCTGGGCTGGGGGGGGGGTGAATAATTCTCTTTTTCACTCTCAACACAAGGTTATCAGGTTATAAACTGAAGCTGCCCATGACCTGTCCTCCCAGCACCTGGGTTATATGAGCCCATAACTTTCCTTTTTTGCTTGGATTAGTTTTAGTGGGTTTTTGTCACTGTCACTTACAGCCAGAAAGTCCTAAAGAAAACATTATTTTGGGGCACTCTTTTAATAATAATATTAAGCTCCCTTTTACTGTATGTCTGCTATTTGCCAGGCTCTGTCAAGCCTTTCCATATCTTAGCTCATGACTCACCTTCATCAGTGGTGTTGTGCGCTCATCTCCGGGGTGGGTTTGTCTCTGCACTGACTAGCACACCCAGTTTGATGACTGTCCAGCACTGGGTGGAGGGCAGCCTGAAGACAGCCCCTCAATGAACCACCTTGAACTTAACATCCAGTGTGGGGTGGATGGGGTGCTCATTGTCGATAGTCTGTCACCACATGGGTTCCATAAGCTGCAAGGAATTGGTTCTCTGGCCGGAGATTGGCTGGGGACTGATTTTCAGAGGGCAGCTGCAAAGAAGTGGGATGGATCCCCATTCCTGCTCATCCTGAAAACTTCAGCCTTATTTCTGTATGTTAACAGCTGGTCCAGAATTCCGTCTGATGGCTGTGAGAGTTGGGGGATGAAGGACTGTGTTACTAAGCCACTTGGGTTGAAGGTAAGAACTCTCCAGGGCTCCAGCTGGGGGCTAAAACAGGAAGAGAACAGCTGGCTAGTGGAGAAAGAGGTGACACCCGTGCCAGGACAGAAGGATGAGCAGGAGGCTGGACTGGGGACAGCAGAGAGTGGAGCCGAAGCAAACGGACAGACTCAGGAGGCCCCTTGGGTGTCTGGTGAGCTGGCCAGATGCCAGAGCTCAAGGAAGAATAGAATATGAGAAAAGAGGGTTCCTCAAGACTGCCTTTTGAAATGCTGGCACCTATTCCTATTTTTGTGTGTGTGTGGCTGCATCACATAGCTAGAGGGATCTTAGTTGCCCAACCAGGGGTCAAACCCATGCCCCTACAGTGGAAATGGGGATTCCTAACCCTTGGACCACTCGGGAAGGCCCCACATATTGTTACTTTTTAAGAACAGAAAAACTGGCAGTTTGATTAGCATTTAAGTCTTTTTGAAGTTTGAATGGTCTTCATCTAAAGTAAGTAAGTGAAGTCACTCAGTTGCGTCTGACTCCCTGAGACCCCACAGACTGCAGTCTGCCAGGCTCCTCTGTCCATGGAATTCTCCAAGGAAGAGTATTGGAGGGGGTTGCATTCTGAAGTAAGAGTATCTAGAATGTTACATGTGCATTAAAACGTTGCCTTGAATGAAGGGGACATCGGGCTTGAGAGTGACTATACCTCTTCTCTGATTAAAGCCCTTTAAAGATACCCTATTGCTGTTTAGTTCCCATTCTCCGGGATTTTAGTGAGGCCGAGGAGCTTTGTAAAGGTTATTACTAGTCCTCTGTATTTCCCCTTGAACCACTTGGGCCCCCAAGAGCATCCTCCTACAAAGAGGGAGGTTAAGGGTCTAGGGGAGGAGCCGGGAGCAGAGCAGGTGGGGCTCCCAGACCTGTCAGCTCATCCCTCCTCTACCCTTTTCTTTCTGAGGCCAGTGCCACTCTCTTAAGGCCTGACCCGCCAACCTTGGAGAATGAGTTGTGACCAGCCCTCCTCCCCAGCGCCCTCCCTGAAGCGATCCAGGGCAATGGAGAGATGAGCCCTGGCCCCCCTGCTCGGGGGAAGAGCAGCCCAGATGGAAGGCGGCAGGCTGGGCGGGCCCCATTCCACTTCACACTGTCTGGGAGCTCCATCCGTTGCTCTTATGTTGCAAACACCAAAGGTCAGCTGGCCTGCGCAGCCCAGTGAGTTCTTGGAAAGGGTTGGCCTGATGCCTGATGGCAGCGGGAACCATGGGAGACTTGATGCAGGAGGAGGGCACGGCCCTCTGCAGCATATTTCCAACCGTGGAAGGTCACGGAGATGATGATGATGATGAGAGTTAGGCAACATTAATGACGGCTGAAGCTTACCAAGAGCCCAGGCCGAGCTGGGAGCTGTCTACTGTTTATAGATGGAGTTGAAAGTGAAAGTTGCTCAGTGGTGTCCGACTCTTTGCGACCCCATGGACTATATAGTCCATGGAATTCTCCTGGCCAGAATTCTGGAGTGGCTAACCTTTCCCTTCACCAGGGGATCTTCCCAACCCAGGGACTGAACCCTGGTCTTCCACATTGCAGGCAGATTCTTCACCAGCTGAGCAACCAAGGAAGCCTGAGAAAACTGGAGTGGGTAGATTATTTCTTCTCCAGAGGATCTTCCTGACCCAGGAATCAACTGGGGTCTCCTGCGTTGCAGGTGGATTCTTTATCAGCTGATAGGTGGAGGTAAACAGGGGCTCAGGTTTACTCTCCCAGCAGGTAAGGAAGGCAGAGCTACCTTGTTTAGCCTAGAATCCCTCTTCACTTGTTTCGGGGATGTTAGAATTATGTCTTAACTACAATCCCCAATTATAGACAAGAAAACTGAGGGCAAATATTGCAGCCAGGAAGTACTACGTTCAACTTTGCCTCCCTCAGGTAGCCATGGAAGGCAGATGGTCTGGGCAAAGGAGGAATATTTTTTCTTCTCCAGATGAAAGCTTTGTGCTGGAAGGAAGGCTCTTAGGAGAGGCCCTGGCCTCAACATTCTTGGGCTTTATATATGCCTTGATGAACACTTCATTTGTTGTAATTTGTCCTACCACAGGGTTGGCATGTACAGTTGCACAGGCTACACACTGCACAATACCAAGTGTTACGTGGCACAAACCGGAGTGACCTATCTTGCAGCCCATGAAACAGTGAAGAGTAGTGACTGCATGCAAGAGCTCGGCTAGCAGGTAGTGGGGAATCTAGTCTCTGTCACTGTATTGGTAAGTTCTGTTATTCTCCTTGAGAATGTCTGTGAGGTAACAAAATGCATACAACCCTTCACACAGAGCCTGGCAATAGTGAGCCCCCAGCATAGCCTAGCTCACCACATTTCTGTCTGCTTGCCTGGACTTGAGGGAGTCCTTTCTGATTCATTCTTGCATCTCCTGCTTCCAGCCTAGTCCTGGCACACTGGAGGGACTTAGTACCCCTTTGCTGAGAGATTGGAGGGGTAACACTAATGGCAGGGAGGGCGTGTGGGGGACACTGGGGCAGGGAGCATGAGTCTGCCATCATCACCCCATTTTTCCCTTTTGAAGAGAGCCTGGGTCTGGTCTGAATCATGGCCTTTCCCCCACCTCGGCTGTCTCCAGTGTACATTTTCTCTGGATGCGTTTACCTAAACAGAGGGTGAAGCGGGTGCCCAGGGGCAGGATCCCAGCAGGACTGCATGTTTCATTTGGCCTACATCATAATTTATGTTTTTTTGAACTAACTGCCAATATTTGAAAATCTGGAGATTTCACCTAGAAACGTGGATTTGCAGCTACTCCTGAAAAATGGAAAGATCTAGCAACTCAGGGTCCTTGAGTGGAAACTGGCACTGAGCTGCAGCTGCCCCTTCAGACTGGGCAGATGCCACCAATGCTGTGGCTCAGACGGTAAAGAATCTGCCTTTAATACAGGAGATGCAGGTTTGATCCCTCAGCAGGGAAGATCCCCTGGAGAAGGAAATGGCAACCTACTCCAGTATTCTGGCCTGGAAAATCCCATGGACAGAGGAGCCTGGTGGGCTACAGTTCAAGGGATTGCAAAGAGTCCGACCCGACTGAATGGCTGACACTTGCCCTTCTTTCTTCTACCTGTCCAAGCCCTTCCTTTGTCTTTTCCCCGTTCCCCTGGTGAACCTGTGATCACCAGTTCTGTGGAGCTTAAGGGGCATCTGGCAAAGCACAGCCGTGCCAGGGTCTTGGTCTGTGTAACCTCACCAGCCAGACTCAGCCGAGGTGCTCTCCAAAGGTGCCAACTAGCACGCTGATGCTCACTACCCAGCCTCCGCTGTAAGCGTCCTGCTGACTTTCTGGTCTTCCCCCGCCTCCATCAATCCAGCGAGGCTGCTGCATTGTTTTGGAACGCAAACATACACACGTTATTAGAACCCCAGATCAAAGGCGGCGTCCCACAGCCTGCCTCTCAATGGTCCCTTTGTGCAGACGGAAGCCTGTGAGAAAGAGTCAGAACCCAGGGAGGGCGGGAGGGGTTGGGGAAAGGGATCTGAGTACAAAGATACTTGTCACCCAGAGAGGTCCGCAGACAGGATGTCAAAAGAGGCTCCAGGTGGAGGATGCACCCCAGCTCTCTGCTGGAATATGCAAATGAAGAATTCTCCATTCTGCGGAGGAGAAAACACTCGGCCCTGTGGTTTCAGAGGGAAGAGACCACAGTTGTAGCTGGGTGTATGAACACCTCCATCTGCCCTCTGGCCCTGTGGGGGTAGATGTGATATGGCCAAAAGCTGCCGGGAGCCATAGGCTGGCAGCGACCTCTCTTGAGCACGGAGTCAGAAGAAACGCAAATGACGTGGGAGGGGAGTTTGGAGAACTCCAGGAGATGTCCGAGGAGAGACAGCGTCGCCTCTTCTCAGATGGGCCCCTTTGCTGTCATTCCTGCCTACAACAAGTCTAAAGCCCCTACTGTGTGCCAGGCACGGGGTACTGTGACACGGGCCCAGACGCGGCTCACTTGGGGAGGGTGCGGAGCTCCGCTGCATCCACTTTGTCAGAGAGAGCCGGCCTCCGCGGGTCCCCAGCCGGCCGCCCCGGAGCGCTTCGCACACATTGTCTCGTTTATCTCCAGGGCTGGTTTGAACAAAGGACTGCTTTGAGACTTCAGATGCTGAGCCTGGAATCCTGCCTGCTGTGGAGTGGGGGCGGGTGGCAGGGGTGGGGTGAGCAGGTAAGAGAAGGATTTACTGAGCAGGGCTTCTCTGGGAGGGGAACCGCGTAGACTGGATGGAGGTCAAGAGGGCGCGGAGCTGCGGAGATTCCCAGAAGATGGGCAGATACTGGCCATCCCCCAAACTTGCTCTGTCCTTGGCCCTCTTCTGCTCTCTGTCTGCACTCACTCCCTAGGGGAGCTCATCCAATGTCTGGCTTTAAATCCCCTCTCAAGGTTTGTGACACCTAGGTGTAGCTTTCTGCCTGCAGCTTCTGAACCCTAGGTGAATGGATTCAACCGCCTACTTGATCTGACAGCTCAGATACCAGCAGGCCTCTCCAAAGAACACGTTCAATCTGAGTCCTGAGCTTCTTTGCTCTGCAGGCAGCACCCACCACAGGCTTCATCACTTCTGTTAGTGGCGGCTTCCTCCTCCCAGCCACCCAGGCCATTTTAGCATCTTCCTTAACTCTGCTCTTCCACCCCACATCCAGTTTAGTAGCTAATCTTGTCGCCTCTAACTTCCAAGTACATTCAGCCCCCGACCTCTCACCTCCTCCAATGCCCTCGCCCTGGTCTAAACCACCCTTGTGTCTCCCCGAGGCTGCTGCCATCTCCTCTTGGTTGGTCTCCTTGCCTCTGCCGGGTCTCCTCCACCACCCCGTCTTCTCACTCTGTTCTCAACTCAGCAGCCTTGTCACTCTGCTTCACAATCCCCTAACAGCAACCATCTCTCTCCAGTAAAGCTGATGTCCTCGCCAAGGCCCACAGGGTTCTCGTGGTCTAGCCTTGTCACCTTCCAACCTCATCTTCCCCTCCTTCCCACTTTCTCTGCTTCACAGCCACTGGCTTCCTTGTTTGCCAAACATTCCTGGCATGTCCCTCCCTCAGGACTTTTGCACCTGTTCTTCCTTCTGCCTGGCCCTCCTTCCCCCTGGCATCCTTATGACTCCTTTCCTAATTTTCACATCTTTACATAAAGGCTACCCTCTGACCCCTTTACCTGAAACTGCAACCGCTCTTCTAGTATTTCACCTCCCTCTTTCCTCCTTGATTTTCCCCAGAGACATACCATATATTGTGTTGACTTATGTTTGTCTGCTTTGTTAACATAACAGCCTGGTATAAATTAGACCCTCAAAAATCTTTGTTGAATGACGTGGCAAAAGAGAGTGTCTTTATTTCTCACGTCCCTCCCTTCTAATGTCTTTTCCTCCTTCTTCTGCCCAGTACTGCAGCTTCCTCAATGAAGAGGCAAGTTCTGTAACACTAGCGGCTGTTGAGAAGACTTCACTTCCTAGAGTCTTGAATGCAGTCTACAAACCAGCAGCATCAGCTTCATCCTGGAGCTTGTTAAAAACGCAGATTCTCAGGTCCCATACCAGACTGCATTTAACATGATCCCAGGGGATTCAAATGAACATTAAATTCCAGGGAACTCTTATCTAGGCTTTTTGACACCAGCCCAAGACAAGGGGATCAAGGGTCTCTCAGTTCTGAATAGAAAACATAGGCAGAACTAACAAGGTTAGGAGTTGGGTACAGGTAGCATCAGGGACCAAGACATTCTGACTGTCTGTCTGCACATCTCTCTTCACCTGGCTTACTAGCTCTCTCTCTGACAGCTCCTACCCCTGCTTCTTTCTGCTTGTTCATCAGCCCACATGGATGCCTAAGCAGCTGCTCCAGTCCCTGGAGCTATGGAAACTACAGAGCCTTTCAGCTTCAGAGATCACCAGCAAAGCAGACCCCAGACTCTGGGCCTTGCTAGTCAAATTCTGCAAAGATCCTGATCAGTCAGTCTTTTGGGCTAGGCAGCCAATCAGCTGTGGCCAAGGAGTAAAGCAGTCATGTGTACCAACGTGACACAGGGCTGCCCTGAAGTTGTGCTCTGTGAGATGGAAGGAAAAGAAGCTGATGGATTGTGGGGAACAGGAGAAGGGGACGAGGCTAAACTAGAAGGGAAGGTAGGTGAGGCAGGCAAATACTACATGCTTTGCCATAATGATGCGTTCCCGTCTTGCTTTGAGCTTTTGCCTAAAGAAGCCCTACATGAAGCCTCATGCACTGTAGGTGTCTGATTGTTCAGAGGCCTGGAGGTGGACACATAAATTCTGAAACACATTAAATGCACACCATTGAATGCATGTCGACTGTACTCTTTCAGGGCACCTCCCCATACTGGCTCTGTCCCCACTGAACTTTCCTTCCTGTCACCCTTCTAGGCTAGGTTCCAGGATTTAGCACTTGGAATTTCAGATTGGAAGGAGCCTTAGAAGACACCAAGTCCAGCATTTTCCAAAGACTGTTCCATGAATGTTCATTTTCACTTGCATCTCCCAGAAAGTGTTCCACAGTCCAGTGAGTTTGAAAAACACTGCTTAGGATGCCCTCCTTTTAGAGACTTGCAAAGCTGGGCACTCCCTGGAGGTTCTGACAAGTTCTGCAGAAGAAGAACTTGTCTCCCTTTGCTAGGCCAGAACCCAAAGAGCTCTTTCTTTCATGTAATAAGAGCATCTCACAATTCTGGTGTTCAGCGGACATCCTTTTGGGAAAGACTGATCTCTTGGGCCCTTCCATCTTCTGGCTGAGCAGACTGAGTGTGGGGATTAGGCCCAGATTGTTACTGAAAAACAAAGTCTTCATAAGATGGGAGTTTCTTTCTCCCTTTTGTGAAAGAAGTCTGGAAGTAGACAGTGGTGCTGAGGCTGGAAGGGCTTTTCAGAGGGGACTTTTCTGCTTCTGGAGAGGAGCAGAGAGGCGGGGACTGGAGGAGAGCCAGCCATGCTGAGGTCGGGCTGTCTCTCTCCCTCCTCCAAGGTCACCTGGGATGCCTGCATTCTGAACTTGCTGAAACACCCTTGACCTGGGAGTTGTCGGCAGCACAAACATTCCATTCAGTTTTATCACCATTTAGGCTCCAGTAGCTGTCTTTGGGGTCTCTTTCCTCTAACATGTGGATAGAGTGGCTTGAGAACCCTACTCCTCCCCTCACCTCCAAGGACTGATGCTGGGGCTGGCATTCCTCCTGGCTCCTTCTTGCTCCCATCTTTCCCTCCTGATGAACATCTCCACTCTGAAGACTGTCTGTGGCCTGTTCCCCTGTGGATGGATGATCTACGTTTGGGCCATCTTTCTACTTCCTTCCTTCTGTCCTGTACCGTTACCCTGGAGACATGGTTAAGGTTTTGCCGAGGTTTGGAGGGATGAAGGACAATTCCAGCACCGAGCAGAGCAAGTGACAACTGTCAATCACATTTTAGTCTTCACTGTTCTGAAAATGGATTGACTGTCCCCACCTCACTGGATTGCCCCTTTGTGGGCCCTTTTATTTGTTACTTTCTTCTCATACCGTTTCCTTTGTCACTCTTTCCTTCTCTTTCCCGGTTGCCATATGGAAAATTCCTGTGACTTTTTCATGTAGGACAGTTTTTTTTTTAATTAATTAATTTATTTATTTTTGGCTGTGCTGGCTCTTCACTGCTGCGTGGGCTTTTCTCTAGATGCATGAGCAGGGGATATTTTTCGTTGTGGCGCGCAGGCTTCTCAATGCAGTGGCTTCCCTTGTGAAGCATGGGCTCGTGGGCTCGTGGGCTTCAGCATGCGGGCTCGGCAGCGGTGGCTCCTGCGCTCTGGAGCACAGGCTCAGTTTTTGTGGCACATGGGCTTGGCTGCCCCACAGCATGTGGGATCTTCCCAGATCAGGGATTGAACCTGTGTCTTCTGCACTGACAGGCGAACTCTTTACCACTGATCCACCAGGGAAGCCCCATGCAGGACAGTTTAACTCTCCTATTCTCACCCAAATCAGGCTTCCCTGGTGGCTCAAACGGTAAAGAATCCACCTGCCAATGCAGAAGACCTGGGTTCAATCCCTGGGTTGGAAAGATCCCCTGGAGAAGGAAATGGCAACTCACTCCAGTATTCTTGCCTGGAGAATCCATGGACAAGAGGAGCCTGGTGGGCTACAGTTCATGGGGTCCCAAAGAGTTGGACATGACTAAATGACTAACACGCACAGTGCCAAAACTTACCAGGAAACTGTGGCATGAAGCAACTCCAGGGGTCTAGGGGGAGCCAGTAAAACTTGGACATTCATTTTTTTTCTTTAGTATACCCCAGTTCATATTCTTGGAAGCCCTCTCACCCTCATATTGACCACAACATGTCACAGGGCAGAGATGGGACTGGGTGGGCTCCTCTAGTTTCATATAGAGCACCTTCTATAGGTAGTTCTGGGTACTGCATCTAGACTTGCGAGTCAGGCAAGAACCCACCTCAAGGAGCTCTAACTCCAGAAGGGAAATTTAGCCCCATTCTTAAAAAATGAGTGCCAAGTGGAGAGAGAGTAGGGAGGTGAACTTGACTCTTCAGACTGGTCAGAGTTCTTCAGGCAGGAAGGCCAAAAAGGGTTTCTTCTAGGAAGTGGCATTTGAAGGGGACCAGAGCAAATGGCTTAACTTGGGGACAAGCATGGGACAGCCAGCCAGGGTGATGAGTGTCTCTGTGTGTGTGTTTAAACCTCCCAGCTCCATGTCTAACAGATTTCACCTAAACCAGCCTTGCTAAATCTCAAGCCCCATGAAGCCCGTTTCTGTTATAATCTCTCTCTCTTATCTCTTCCTTGCCTTCCTTCCCCATTCTCCTCCCTCAAAGGATGGGAAATCTTCAAAGAAAAAGATGTGTCACTGTAAGTATACAGCCCAAGAAGTGGGCCAGATAAATTATTAAAACACATAAAAAGACAGGGAGTCGTGGGGCCAGAAGCTAACAAAGGGCGAATAGCCATCCCAGGTGGATGGTGGGCTGGCGGCCCCTGGGGCACCCCTGCTCAGAGCTCAGGACAGCCTGAGGTTTCAGCGTCAGGTCCACCTCTCTTGTGTCTGCCCCTAGGACCAAGTTGGTGGGGGTGGGGATGTCATGGTTCCCAGAGCAGTGAAGCCCCAGGCGCCTGCCGGGCTGGGAAGGGCCAGGCTGAAGGTGGAGGGGGAGCTTTGTGTCTGGGCTGGACATTTGGGATTTACTTCCCTCAAGACTCAAAGCTGGTAACTGCAGAGTTTTAGTTCTTGCTTTTATCTCTTTTTGAACTGTAAAAAGAAATTCCCAAGGGGATGAGGGGATACTTTTTTCTCATGCAGGAAGAAAGCCATGACCGGTTTAAGGAAGTAACCAACTTTCTGAGCACTGTGAGAAAGACCGCTCCGAGTTTTGCTTTGATTTAGATGCACCCTGGCACCGGTAGGGGGTGGGAGTAAGAGAGGCATCCAGCATCCCCCCCCCCCCCACCGAATTCCATTTCCTTTGGAGGGGTCTGCAGGAAAGCTCCTACTGGAATTCAGACATGCAGAGCCCCTACCTTCCTCCTACTTCTGATCCCTGTCACCCTGCTTTGCTTGTTCATTTTCCTGCTGCTCAGAGGTTCTCACTTTGGCACTATTTAAAAATATAGACTGATCGGGGCTGGACCAGTCTTTCAGGTGGCTATTTTGTGCATTCTAGGATGCTTAGCAGCAATCCTAGCCTCTACTTACCAGATGCCTTCAAATAATCCCAAATGCCCCGCAAAGCACAAAACTGCCCTCAATTGAGAACCACTGCTGTAGCTGGTGATGCCTGGTAACTTAGCATACTATTTGCCGGTTTATTGTGTTTATTCTCTGTCTTCCTTCCAGTAGAGCGCAAGTTCCGTGAAAGTGGGGATTTTTTGTTCTGTTCACTGATATACCTTAAGTGCTTGAAGCAGTGCTTGTCACACAGCTGGCACTGAATCAGTATTTGTTTCCAGGTGGGCAACAAACATTAACTAACAGTGGAATGTTAAGTTTGGACAGTGTGGGGACAGCCTGATGTAGTAAAAACAATATGGGCAATGGAATCAACAGGATTGGGCTCAGTTCCTAACCAGGTCACTGACTAGCTGTGTGACCTTGGGCAAATGATTTCACCTCTCTGAGCCTAGTAGGTTTCCTCTTTTATAGAACAAGTATGAGCCTGCATCAGACAGTAGTTGACTTAAGACAATGGCTGACATACAGTAGATACTGTATTCATGCGTGCTTAGTCGTTTCAGTCATTTCCGACTCTTTGTGATCCTGTGGACTGTAGCCCGCCAGGCTCCTCTGTCCATGGGATTCTCCAGGCAAGAATACTGGAGTGGATTGCCATGCCCTCCTCCAGGGGATCTTCCCAACCCAGGGACTAAACCCATGTCTCTTATGACTCCTGCATTGGCAGGTGGGTTCTTTACCACTGGCGTCACCTGGGAAGCTCCAAATACTGTATAGAGAAATGAAATGTAAAATGAATAATAATAATGATTTTTTTGGGGGTTCCCAGCACTCCTCAAATAGAACCAGCTTGCTGTGAGCATTAATGTACCCGCTTATAAGAGTAGCCTTCATTTCTCTGCAAAAGGGTATGTAAAAAGCAGGATGGAAGTAAGATACTGTTGGGTGAAGGGATTTATGACTTTAGAGGGCCACGCAGTCCCCAATATACTTTGGACACGTAGTTGCTGCAGAGTTGTGATGCCCAAACACTCATGGCCATAGAGCACTTGCAGTGTGGCTCATCTGGGTTGAGTTATGCTCTAAGTGTAAAATATACCAGATTTTAAACAGTGCAAAACAAAGAATGTACATCTCATTATATGTTGAAATCGAAATATTTTTGATATATTGGGTTAAATAAAATATATTAAAATTAGTTAATGTTTCTTTTTACTTTAAAAAAATGTGGCTACTAGAAAATTTGAAATTACGTATGTTGCTCACATTATCTTTCTATTGGGCAGTGTCCCTCTAAGGAGTTGGCAAAAAGGGCAGAATTGAGCCTCCGTAACGGAGGCTCACACAGAGAACTCAGTCCAAGGGGCAGCGCTTTTCTTCTCTCCTAGCACAGGGTTTTCTTTTCCCACGCCCAGACTGCCCAGTACCAGGACGAACTTAACAGGCCCCCAGTGTCCCCAGCAGAGCAGGCGTGCTGTCTGAGAACCACAAAGGTGGAATGGAACCCCTTGATGTCGCCCTCCCCTCCGCAGAGACCTCCCCAGACAAAACAAACAAGCCCTTGGGTCTGGCGAACTGCAGCGGGGAGCGGAAACCCAGGAAGATCAAAGACCCAGCGGTTACCCCCTTCCGGGCCGCACAGCTGGCAGCGCGCCCCGACCCCCCGGCGGGCACCCACGGGCCTGGGAGGAGAGGACAGAGCGATTGGCTGGCTACTCGAGGCTTTCGAACACTTGTAGCCGCCGCGAGCTGGCTGGGTGCACAGCTGGCCGGAGGCGCAATGGGGGCTTCTCCTGCACAGCCAAATCAAAGCCTAGAAAGATGTTCGGAGGAGAAGCGCGGCGGGCACTGGGCGGGGAACAGCGAACATTTTCTGCAGAAGTCCGACCGTGCAAGACTTGGGAAAGGGCAACGTTGCGGGCGCTCCGAGCAGCATCTCGTCTCCGACCTCAGTTTCGTCACCTGTAAATTGGAGCCGCAGAGTCCTGTCCGCTTCCAGGAAAAATCGAGCGCAGGGAACACACAGCGCGGTGAGCAGCGTTGTGAGAGGAGCAGTTGTTCTAGAGCGGGCAGAACCCAAGAGGGTGTCTGTCCCAATATTCCTACCGACCAGAGCTCCTCCGCCTCCCTCCACCACCCAACCCCACCTCTAGCCCCCAGTGTCCCGGGTTCCCAGCCCGCGGCCCCGGTCAAAGACCGAAGCCTGGAGGGGGGCGCTGTGTCCAGCCCCGAGCGCTCCTCCACGCCCCGCCCCCAGGCCGCCGGCCCCGCCCCCAGGCCGCCCCTCCGCGGCCCGCCTCGCCTTTGATGCGCCGCTCCCGGCCAATGGGCGCGCGGGGAGGCGCGGGCCGCGGCGGCGGGCTGGGGGCTCGGCGCGCCCGGGCGTCAGTCCGGCCGCGGCCACAGCGGCAGGAGCGAGTCCCGGCGCCGCCGCGGGCTCCACTCAGCTCCGGGGCTGCTCCGGGAGGAGGAGATAGAGACAAGGCGCGGCGAGCCTTCAGGGCCCGCCGGCCGGGCGCATGGCTTAGGGACGCCCCCTCCCGCCGCGCCCCCAGCATGGGGAAACTTCACTCCAAGCCGGGTCAGTGCCCCCGCCCGCGCACAGGCCCCCTGGCCCCCGCCGCCCTCGTCCCCGCGGTTGCTAACTCTCTGCCTCTCCTTTCTTTCCGGCTCCCGCCGCCGCCGCCGCCGCGCGCGTTGTGCCTGCAGCCGCCGTGTGCAAGCGCAGGGAGAGCCCGGAAGGTAGGGGCGCGCGGGGCACGGACCGGGGTGGCGGGGGGTTGGGGCTAGACGGGGAAGCACCGCGGACGGCGGCGGAATGGCCTAACCCGCGGATCTTATTACCAGGGCCACCCCGCCACCCGTTACTCCAGCCACCAGTCCCACAGACCCTCTCCTTGGAGCACACTCTGTGTCCCCCTCTCTGCCCCACCTACCCCCTCTCCACTATCCAGTACTTTCTCTTCTGACCTTCAGCCCCTCCCCTACGGTACCCCAGCCCCGCGCTCCCTGCAGCCCCTTCACCAAAAGCCTGCCTCCTCTCTTTCTGGTCCTCAGCCCCCTTCCGAGATCTTGGCTCCTACGCCCCTTCTCCTGACCCTCAGTTCCCCTCTTCCCCTCACCCCGTGTCCGTCCCTCCCCTCCGCCGTCCTGGGCTCTGGCGCTTGCTCTCCTGATCCCCAGACTTGTCCCCCTTGGCTAGCCTCCCTGCTCTCAGGGCTTCGCTTCGAGAACCCCCTTCTCCTAATTACCTGCGTCCCTCTGTCAGGATCGTGCGCAGCTCTCAGCACCCTCCTGGTCCCTTGCTGCCTCTGCCTCGCCCTCTCTTTCTCTCCTCTCTCGAGTAACTTTCAGCCTAGGGGCCAGATTCAGGGGCTTCCTGTCGTCCCCGCTCCAGGTGACAGCTTCGCTGTGAGCGCCGCCTGGGCTCGGAAAGGCATCGAGGAGTGGATCGGGAGGCAGCGCTGCCCGGGTGGCAGCTCGGGACCCCGACAGCTGCGGGCGGCGGGCATCGTTGGCAGAGGAACTCGGGTACGATCCCCACTTGCCTCCCTTTCAACCTCAGAGATGGATCTCCAAACACCCCCCAGACAACTTTTAGCACCTCTTGGCACAGCTTATAAGTCCAGAAATCCCTTAGCTGCCCCTACCCCACCATCATGACCCTGCACACACCCTGCCTTGGGGAACCTTACTGATGACACAGATGGAAGGGGCCAGTTGGAGGGCAGAGGACTGCCTGGGGGGAAAGGTCCTAGGTGAGGTGGGCCAGTTGATGGGGAACTTGTCTGTGCTGGAGGGATTCGGGGGCTTGTTTTCTGATTTCTTCCTTGTTTCTGTGGCCAGCATTCGAAGGTGGATTTGGAGTTGGGCTAGGGAAGAGGGAAGGCGGTTGGGGGTGTCTGGGTAAAAGGCAGGACTGCGCTGCCCTCTGAATGTGTTTCAGGTGTCTATGGCATTCATCAGTGACAATTGCCTTGGAGTCCCAGTAGAGCAGGCAGTGATATGGGTGGGGGCAGAACTTGGGGGGTACTGAGATCTGGGAGACCCCTTGACTTGGCGCACAAGGAGAGAGAGGGCCTCATTGTGCTCTAGCCTTGCCCACCCCCAGCCTTCACCCAGTGAGTCCCTGAGGCTGGAGTTGTTCCTAGGGGAGCAGTAGATGTGAAAGGGGAGTGAGTGAGTCCAGCCGCAGCTCCTGGCCTGGGACTGGTGTTCACAGATGTCCTATGGGCTCTGGAACTCTGCACAGGGCTTTCAGATGGTCTGCGTGGAACTCGAGCAAGCCAAGGATCAAAGGATGAATCAACTTTTTGATGTGACATTTAATTTTTTTTCTTAAACTTAGAGGGGAACAGACTGAGTTTCAGGTCTGGTTAGTCCTTTGGTCTTGTTCATAGGCTGGGGAGGGGCCAGTGGAGGTTTCAGATGTGTGGTATGTGTGTGTGTGTGTGTGTGTGTGTGTGTGTGTGTGTGCATGTGTGTTAGGGTGGTGGGACCTGGACTGAGTGTAGTCGGTTGCAGGAGGTGAGCCTGTGGATAGTTGACTCTTGTGTATGTATGAAATAACCTCTGCATCTAGAGGAAGCTCCCATCTCCTACACTGTCACTGCTGAGCAGGGGGCCTTCTCTCCATTTCTCTTCATCTATTGACTAGGTTAGAATTGAAGCTACTGTCCCCTAGGAAAGGCCAGCGCTTGGTGGGGGGAGGGGGTAATGCAGTTAGGGCCCTTTAAAAACAGAAGTACAAACTTCCCTTTCTTCCCCCCACTATTTCTAGTTTTTGATCTCCTTATTTATTTAAAGCCCAATGAAAATGATCCGATTTAGCCATATGAACAAATGCATTTTGCAGCTTGAGACAGAGGCCAACTGACTGGATTTCCATTAATCAAGTTTTGGGTTTTTTCAGCCTGTTTATTTTTACAAAGTATTCCTGCAGAATGACATTTATTTGCAGTCGCCCCCTTTTTTTTTTCTTTCCTAAACTGCCAGGCAGCTTGCTCCATGCTTTAGGGGAAACTTGAAATACAGCGAGGGCTTACTTCAATTGACTTTTATCTTCAAAGCCATAACAAATGTTACCCGCATGTTTTTGGTGGGTCTCCTTGGCATCCAATCCTAGAGGATGGGAGGGAGGAGGAAGGAAGGAGAGGAAAACAAAAGTCTGTCGTTTTTAATTAAATAGTAGTGTTCCCAGCAAGAGGGATGTGAGCCAGTAAAAGTTGCCATTGGGGAAAATGGGGGTAGGGGTAGGGGGCCCCAGCTTAAGTCTGTGGCTTTGGTGAAGTCACGGGAATTTTGTTGTCTGGTTTCTTCCCCCAGCTGAGGACAGTATGGGATGGGGCCTGCCCCCTCCTTTCCCAGCCCCCTCTCTCAGAGAAATGCTGAGGGGTCATCAGTGTTTGTTCAAAGCACTTTTGAAGATGTGAGACCAAGAGCCATCAGTATGACATATGTTGGGTGGTGGAGGGTGGGCCCTGCCCTCCAGAATATTCAGAAGAGAGAAACTCTGCCTCCTTGGGAGTCATGCTTGGTGACTGGGACCCGGACGCCTGGGTTCCCCCCACTGCTGGCCTCATTCCTGAGCCTGCAGAGGTGAAGTTTGCCTAGGGAGAAGCCAGGGTGAGCCCAAGGTGTGGGGCTGTACTGCGGGTGCCTGTGAGGTGATTTCAAGTAGTACTTAGAGGAGTATTTTTTATCTTAACAGTTAACATTTTTTTTTTTTAACCAAAAAAAAAAAAAAAAGCTGGGACATCAAACCCTTGATTTCATGGATATTACTGCTTAGGATGAAGCTAAGTTGAAACAGATAGTCTAAAGTTGATTCTGAGAAAAATGTTAAGTACAACTGATCAAAATTGTGAATGAGAACAGAAGGCCCCAGTTTAACACTGAGGTACTAAACGGGATCGCAGTAGGCAACCCCTGGTCTGTTTAGTTTCCGTGAGTTCCAGGGGCACGGAAAGGGTGGCTCTAGGTTCTTCCATTATCTCATCAGGATGTAGGAGGGTGTGGGCTCCACAGTGTGCTTCGTTCCAAGTGCTGGCAGAGCTTCCCCTCCACCCCCCACCCCAGCCCCAGATCTGTCCCTGTCCTGGGAATGGCTTCTGTCTCTACTCCTTTCACCAAGGCAGCTGGGGACACATTCCTGGGTCATCCAACCAGCAGTCTTATTATTGCAAAGATAACTACTATTTATTAAGCACCCATGTGTGTCAAGCATTTTGCTTACATTATCTTAATCCTCCTCATAACCCTGTAAAATTGCCAGCCAGCTGGTGTGGACTCTGGTTTTCTCCCTTTCTGGAGTACTTTCTAGTGCTTTCCCGCACCAGAGCATCTGCCTGGAGAGGGTCAGTCACACTTACTCATTCCTAAGAGGTGGCATGCTGGCCAGCTGCCGAGCACTTTGGGGTGAGGCAGGCAGAAGCGTGAGGGGCCCCTGCTTGCCCTCTTCCTCCCTGAGGGGGTCTGAGTAGCTTAGTAAACGTTTAAGGTGGGTCTTAGTTTCATGCAAGATCTTGGGATGTGAGAGGGTGACCTCATAGGCAATTAACCCATGCCTACCTTTCCAAAAAAAGTGAATAAATGAGATCAGTCTTGGCCACAGTAGCTTATCACCTTGTATAAATCATTTTACCTTTATCTACCTTAATGAGCTCATCTGCAAAATGGGTGTAATGACCTACTCATCCCTGGCAGAGTTTTGGCAGGTAACTCTTCATAAAGTGTAGAACCTGAGGAAAGCTTGGCAGGTTCCAGAGGCCCTGGGAAGGTGGAGATGGAGGCCCAGATTATGAAACCAGAGGCTTCCTTCCCCCATAATTTATAGCCTCATTTGGAGGGTCACAGGTTAAGGCATCTGCCCTTTCAGTGGTACATGATGAGCTTCAAGGGAATATGAGCTCAGAGGAGAAAAATAAGGAGACATGCAAGCTGTACAAGTTCTACAGAAGATGAATGATACATGAACAATTTGTATGCCAGACAACTGTGTGCTAGATAATTAGACATTAAAGTAAGCATAATAATCTCAGAGATAATGGATGATATTAGAAGCATGAAGCAACAACAGGCATTAACAAAAGAAAAGCAACTGGAAATGTTGGATCTGGAAGATATAATGGGTAAAATGAACAAGTTTAGTAGATGGATGGAGTAAATGGACACAGAGATATTGATGGAACACTTGGAGAAGCAGAATCTGCATGTCTATGAACACTCCTGCAGCACACTCATGCATATGCATATATGCACGTTGACCTTTGGATTTAAGACCATCCCCTCCCCCAACCCCCACTTTGGCCCTTTTGTTCTTTTATGGCAAAGTCGCCTGAAGAAAACAGGCTAAGCACTTTGGTGCAGGCAAGCCTGCCTCTGGATCAAAGGTGGCTGCCAGGCAGTTTGGTAATTTGATTAGGGGCACCTTGTACATTTTGATGTTTGGGGAGATTGGAAGGGCGCAGGCAGGGTGGGAGCCTGTGGGGACGAATGGGGCTGGGTGATGAGATTGGAGGCCAGCCCAGCTGCTGCCTGAGTGCTGGATTCCAGGGGAATTACCCTTGAATGATACCAGTTGGCACAATTAAAAGGCCCCATGTCTTCACCATATGGAAAGTGTTAGGCCTCCTTACGTGGTTTCAAAGCTATGTGCCGGGAGGTGGACTTGACATTTGAGGTAGAGCATAAATTAAATATTTGGTGTTTCACAATTAAAAGATGATTTGCTTTGAGGCTAGAGGAGGCGTTTGGGCTTCCACTTACTGGCTTCTTTGAGTTCTCCATGGAGGGTGCCCTCTGCCTGTGGCACCCAGGCCAGCTTCATAGCCCCACCTGGCAGCTTTCTGGACCCATGGGGGATGGGGAGGAGAGCAGGGGCAAGCTGGAGCTGGGCAGAGTGCCAGGGGGTCTTCTGGTTTCTGGTAGGTCTGGGTCCCTCAGGAGGGTGGAAAGTGGGCAAGGGTGTCATTCTAGATACGTTAATGCATCTCTGTGATGGGGTCTCTGGTACAGGCTTCGAGGAGCATCTTATCCTCCCTACAAAACTTTTTGTCTTTGGGAAGGACTCTGGTTCCTCGAGTCAGGCTGTTATGTGTGTGCTTTCCCTCAAACTCAGGAATAGACACTATACATTCACACCTTATTCAGACTGTCATAAACTCAGTGGGAAGCTAAACCAGGAGACAACCACAATATGTCCCACAAACTTCTAGACTTGGGGAATGGTTAATCCCCTCACCTCTTGGGGGTGTCAGAGTGAGGCGATAATGCGAGTGATGACCGGATAGAGCATACTCCTCCTCATACCAGGAAGCTTGGGCACCAGGCTCAAGGGCTAGACTGTTCCTTTGAGGCTGAGCGGTCAGCAAAAGAATCACCTCCTGAGGAATCCATCTTCCATGTGGCAGTCCCAGGGCATGTGGTGGGCTTTCATGATAAATTTGCTAAGTGAATGAATGAAGAATGAATGAAGATGGATTAGGTCACCATCACTGCCTAATCCTCCCCCAGCCAGGTAAAGCTGGAAGCAGGAATAAATGACAGACTGTAATTTGGCCTTTTCTTCCAGACTCTCAGCTGTCCATTCACTATGATCAATAATGAATTGTTGTTAATTATGAATCCCCTAGCCAAGACAGGCATTGAGGCTACAGTGGCAGATCACAGAGTGGTGGTGCCTGTCCTCCTGTGGCTTCCAGTCTAATAAAGGAGATGAAGTGCATTGGCAGAGAGTGATGCTCGTGAGAGGCTGGGCCAGTGAGGAAGGAAGTGTGGAAAGAGGGGCTGGGTTTGTGCAGCAGGAGCTGGGGGAGGCCCTGTCGCGTTAGTGTCCATGGTTGGGTTGAGCCCTTGAGTAAGGGACTGTGGGCTCCAAGTGGTTGTGCATCCTGTGGGGTCTGAAACTCTCTGGTGCTCATTCTTTCTACAAATTTTAGATTTTACAAATCCCCTCCACATTTTAGTGGTTCTTGGCACATATAAGCTCCCTGTCCCTCTGGACAGGTGGGCGGGGTGGAGCTGGCCTGGCAGCCAGCCTGCTGGTCCAGATACCAGCACACTCTGTAGAGTGGATTAGCATGCAGTGCCATGCCCAGGGACTTGGGGGCATTGCTCCAGCTGTTTGGGTGAGGGGCGGCCCCTGCTGCCCTGTGTGTGGGAGGAAGGTCAGAAGCCCAGCTGTGAGTGGGATGTGGCACCTGAGCCATGGAATTGGCAGAGGGAGGCACCCCAAGGGCCAGAAGATGTAGTGACATGCCAATCCCAAGGAGAGCCTGTCCTGCCCCAGAATTGCTGTGAGCTTGTGCTGGAGGGAAGAGGGTCTCCTGCCTCAATTTACCAGATGTGTCTGAGGAAGAGGAGTGCAGTGTGACCCTCTGGGCAAGGGGCAGGGGCAGGGGCCCACAAGGAGATCTGTGGGCCCCGTGGAGTCAGGGACCCCTCAATCCTCCTTATGGGCTTCCTAGGTGGTGCTAATGATAAAGAAATGCAGGAGATATAAAAGACACAAGTTTGATCCCTAGGTCGGGAAGATCCCCTGAAGGAGGGCATGGCAACTCACTCCGGTATTCTTGCCTGGAGAATCAGTCCCATGGACAGAGGAGCCTGGCGGGCTACAGTCCATGGGGTCACAAAGAGTCAGACACGACTGAGCGACTTAGCACTCATACATACACAATCTTCTTTGCTCAAGGGTTCTTGCAACCTCACTCACTGTGACTGTAGGTTCACAACTTTGGAATTTTTAGGTCACTTGTTGGATTCCAAAGCAGGCACTTCAGGCTGCCTCCCTGACTTCCCGCTCTCTTTTCTACTCACCACATGTTCTTTTTGTGGCTCTTGTCTGTCACACACATTCTTTCTCTTCCTCTCGTTCCCCTCCTTTCCCCCTGCCTCCTCCCTCCCCCACTCCCCGAGGAAGGAAAAAATTCACACTCTCACAAACAAAATATCTGCCATTCCATCCGAGGGAGAACTGAGGCAGGAGCCCAGAATATCCTGGAAGAAACGCCAGAGAGAGCTGAAGGCCTCGGTTGTTTAATCTGGAAGGCAGTCTTTGATGTCACCGTGCTCCGTTTATCCTGGGAAGCTGCCTGCTTCTTTATGGCTCGCTTCAGACTCTGCGCATGAAGAATGGCCGAGTTCCTTCAGGAGCTGGAGGAAAAGGCTGATCACTCCCCAAAGGGCAGGCCTGGTGATGCTGCTCCTCCTGCCAAGCCCAGGTGGGGTGGAGAACCTTTTCCAAACAAGCATTTGCAGAGACATAAGTAATTCTTTGATAACTGCCCAGGAAAGCAGAAGGGGCTGTTTATCCACGCGGTACCTGTCACAGGGCTTTGCAAAGGAAGCTTCAGGTCCCTCTGCTGAAGTCATCCTTTGCCCAAGAAAGGCAGCACGCAGGAGTTCTTACCAGGTGACTCTGCCCACTGAGGTGTGTCCTGGATATGTGTGTGTTTCGAGGGCTCCAAGGAATTGCTCTGGGCTTTGCTTTCCTTACTTACTGAGCTGTGTGGTCTGTGGGCTGTGTGTGGCTGACACCTTTCAGAGGAACCCAGGGTAATGGGTGGGCATCAGCTGAAGGATCCTTCCCTTCTCTGGGCCGCGAGAAGTAGGATAAAATATATTACATTTATTGCAATTTAGAAACTATGTATTGAATGCATTCTATTCAAGTCATTTATGCATCCGGGCAATAGAAATTCAATACTTACCTTATGCCAGGTATACATCTGTTCTGTCAGTAGAGCATGGTCCTTGTTTTCATGGACCTTACACTCGGGTTGGAAAAGATAAGTGTTTTTAAAAACAAATTACACAATCTAAGTTGTGATTTATGCCTCAAAGGAGAGGTTCTGGGTGCTTTGAGAACACTTAATAGAAATCAGACCTAATCTGGGTGGCTGTTCGTTCCACAGATTTTTGAGTGTGGTTAGGATGTTGTGGAAATTATGAGGAATAGAACATACTTCCTGCCTCATAGAACTTAGAGTTTAGTGAAACTAAACTTTCATCTTTGCTTCTCATCTATTTTTCTTATCTTATTGCATTGGTTAGAATATCCTTGACTGATTAATAACTACTAAGTATGATGTTCATTGTTTAACTAGTTAAGAAAGCTTTCTTTATCTCCCGACTTGCTAAGATTTTTTAAACCAGGAATAATTATTGAATTTTATCAAATGCTATTGGGGTATTGGTGAAGCTGATAATTCTTTGCTAATATAATGTGTGATTTATATGAATGATTTACATTGCCAGATTTCCTAGAGTTTAAGTTTCTTTGCATTCCTAAAGGCTTCTTTGCCCTGCTAGACTGTTGCTTTAAAATATTACTATATTTGATTTACTAGGCTTCCCAGGTGGCGCTAGTGGTGAAGAACCCACCTGCCAATGCAGGAGACATAAGAGACGTGGGTTTAATCTCTGGATCAGGAAGATCCCCTAGAGGAGGTCCTGGCAACCCACTCCAGTGTTCTTGCCTGCAGAATCCCATGGACAGAGGAGCCTGGCGGGCTGCAGGGTCACAAAGAGTTGGACACGACTGAAGCAACTTAGCACATATTTGATTTGCTAATATTTTACTTTGTATTGACATTCATGTTTGATTGGTTCATGTTTGAAAAGTTATCTGCTGAATAATGACAATATTTAGGGAATGTTAGAGAATGCTCTGGGCACTCTGAAAGTCTAGAGCAGGGAGTGCCAACTGGTCCAGGGTCACAGGTGGTCTCAGTGGAGCTGTGATTTAAGCCCAAAGTTGCATAGAGAGAGGGATAGTGGTGAGCAAGGCAAGGGGCGAGACCACGTAACAGCCATATGAGTGTTTGCTGGACAGACCCACCACATGTGAGAAAGCCCTGTAGTGAAGAGGGCAGTTTGTTTGAGATGCTGATTGAAGTTCCATTGGCTGAAGGGGGGTCACGGCCTGGGCCTGGGGGCCTTCTCAGCCATGTCATGGAGCTTGGTCTTTGTCCGGAGGAGAGACAAGTGTGTGAGGGGCCCTGTGTGAGGGGCCAGCAGGACAGAGGTGAGCCCTTTGATCTAGGGGAAGAAGGAATGTGGGGAAGGATGGGCTCTCCCTTGTAAAAATACTTTGGAGGATAAAGAGGAATCAAGTGACTGATTCTGTGGGCTGAGGGAGAGATTCTGGAAGGTCTGCCTCGATCCAGGCACAGCGCTTTGTTCTCAAGGGCCACCCAGGGGACTCTTGAGGGGGCTGCAGGCGGGTGAAGAACCAGGAGAAGTAGAACAGAACACCACGTGGTGTAAGGGGGTGGTCAAAGAGCGAGGACTCTGCAGCCCAATGTCCTGGTTTCAGATCCCGCTGCACCGTTTTCTGCCTGTGGGACCTTGGGCACAGTGCCGAACCTCTGTCAGCTAGGGAGCTAGTGGGAAACAGCCACTCCAGAGAGTCTAAATGAAATAGCTTCCAGAGGTATGGGCAGTGTTCAGGGAGCCTTCATGGGGTCTTGAGGTACCCAGGGTCTGGGGGGTCCCTTGCAATAGGAGGAAGCTGTTACTATTCCCGCCCCCCACCCTCCTCAGCCCCTGCAGGGCAGAAAGGGCCAGGGAGGATGAATTGGATATTTTGGATTGGGTCCATACAGGAATCGCAGCTGAGGATGGGTGGAGACCAGGCAGAAGCTATAAAGATGGAGGATTACCTGCAGTCAGAGATAGGTTATAGAAGTAGTGAGGAGGTGCAGAAGAAACACACCACCCCCATCTCCTGGCATCCTCCAGTTTCCTGCTGGGGCCTCCCATTGGCAGCTGAATTCAGAAGCCAGAGACTGGGAAGCCCTGGTTAATGGGTCCACAGGGTTGTCTTCTTGAGGGCACAGAGCAACACAGGATGGGCAGGTGGGTAATGGATGAGGGTGGGGATGAAATATACTAATCGACTCTGTGCTTGTGTTTCCTCATCTGTAGAGTGAAGATAATAATAGTGTCTACTTCACAGGGCAGCTGTGAGGACTCAAACTGTAAAATGGTTGTAATATGGGACGGGTCGTAAGTGTGTAAGTTTGTTATTACGGTGACAAAACCAGGAAGAGACACAGGGTTCGAGAGATTGGAGGAGGTGTTTTTGAAAGACATGCATGTCAATACAGCTCTAAGGATAGTAAGACGGAGACCAGGGGTCAGAATCTAGAGGGCCTGCAAGGACCAGAGAAGTCATATCCATCAATGCATGAGGCTGGCTAGGAGATGCCTGGGAGGTGGGGAGGACTCGTATGCCCTGGGGAGCGTGTGTGCTGTGTCCAGGGAGCAGCACTCCTCAGCCCCAGCCAGCTGTTGCCATGTGGGAATGTGGCCTGGTGTTGCCACATCTTTTGATCGTTAAGAGAATCCAGCCGTCTGGATTTTTATGTGAAATTTTTCTAATTTAAAAAATTATCGTCAACTACATAAAAATTTTCAAAAACACTCTTTTGGGTGGACCCAGACAGCTGGATACGGCCTGGCTTGTGACTGTTGATTTAAACCTACAAGATTTTGGTGGGGTATGATGTATGAGGGATAATACACATACAAGTGACTATTAAAGCGCCTAATACTGTACATGCATTCTTCACAGGAATTATTCCCCCGTGTACAGCTGAGACAGGCTCAGCAAGTTACACTCGTGAGCCCAGCTGGGGAGGGTGGATCCAGGCTGCCTCCAAGGTGGAGGGCACAGCCCAAGCCAAGGCTGGGAGCTGGGGAGTCATGGATAGCATGTTTCAGCTGGTAGAGAGAAGGATGGGCGGGCAGGTGGGGTCAGTACGGTGTAGATGTGCTTTGTGGCTCCTTTTGTACCAAAGCCCAGAGTGTGCCCATGTAGGCATCAGAGAGTGAAATGCATTCACTCTGGCAAGTCAGGGAGAACAAAGCAGACATCGCCCCTCCTCTTGCAGCTGTCTGGTGTGGTTAGTGCATGCTCACCCAGATGTGCGCTGCATGTGATGAAGGGAAAGAACAGGGTGTGGTAAGAGAGAACGAGGAGGGGTTCTCCTTTGGTTTAGGGAACTAAGTTGTTGAGTCCCAAAAGGATAAATACCAGGTGATGAAAGGTTTGGTAGAAACAGGTCAGACAAAGGGTTGGGGAAGTGCAGAGGCCACAGGCACAGTTGCTGAGTAGGGAGTCTTTAACCCACTTCTGGTGTCCGGCTTAGAACAGTCCAGTCCCTGAGATGTTCAAGTAGAAATGTATGGTCCAGCACAGGGGTGGGTAGCACTTGGGGGTTGCGAGGCGGGATCTCCCACATTGCAGGCAGATTCTTTACCATCTGAGCCACTAGGGAAACCCGAATTCAGGAAAGCTGGGTCCTAGAGCTCCATCCAGCTCTGTCCCAGGGTGGCAGCCTCTGCTCTCAGCTCTGGTTTCTTTTGGGTCAGCTTCTTTCTTGGGCTGACTCTCCCCAGGTAGTGGAAATTTGGCTCCTAGTGGTCTGGGCTTCCATCTCCAACTAGAAGATAGTTTTGACCAAAGTTTAGGCTGGGATCCTGTAGTTTTGACTTGATCCCATGGCCACCCCAGAACCAAACCCTCTGCTTCTGCCAGTTCTGAGTCACGTGGCCACCCTGGAGTGGGGGCTGAGATTAGAGTCCCCCCTCCCCCGGGCATAAATACTGGGAGGTGTGATAGAATGAAAAGAAAATGCAAGTGAAAGTGCTAGTCACTCAGTTGTGTCCAACTCTTTGAGACTCCGTGGATTGTAGCCCACTGGGCTCCTCTGTCCATGGGATTCTTCAGGCAAGAATACGGCAGTGGGCTGCTAGTTCCTTCTACAGGGGAATCTCCCAGACCCAGGGATCCAACCCGGGTCTCCTGCATTACAAGCAGATTCTTTACCATCTGAGCCACCAGGGAAGCTCCAGCTGTGATAGAGTAGGGGCCATCAAAGTATTTTACCAGGAGGGAGGATGTGGTCTCTTGGAGATAAACTGCTGAGAACCTGAGTAATAAAAGGTGTCCATTGGGTTTTGGGTCCTGGTGGTCAGAGTCCGGTTTGGCAGGAGCTGGCTTGATGGAATGGTAGCACAGGAGAGACTGGCATGGATCCTGAAGGGACTGAGGAACACTTGCAGGGGAGCAGAAGCACAGACGTGTGTGAACATCCATGGCTACATTATTTGAAAGAAGGAGAACTTGTAGTAACTCAAATATCCATCACCAGGTGATAGGCCAGTAAGCAGTGGTGTTGCCATTCCATTTCAGGATCTCTCTGCAACTGGTAAAACCAGGTTGAATGAGGGCTACACGCTGATAGGAAGGAGGCCCTGAGATGCTGGTGAATGAGCAAAGCAAGAACAAAACATCAGTATAAGGTGGCCCTGTGTTTTTCACTATACAAAAGTCTGTTCAGGCCTGTGTCTCCATATATTTGCTGATGCACATGGAAAGATCTGGAATAATACACTGTCAAAGTCTGTTTCCCTGGGGAGTGCAGTGGTGGGAGATGGTGAGGAGAGAAGGAATTCACTTTTCACATTATACATTTTTACATTGTTTGACTTTTTTTCCCCAGTGAGCACATACCACTTTTGTGTTTTTCAAAGAGGAGAAATCTCATTTAGGAGAAATGAGAAAATAGCATGTGTAGACAGCTTTTCTGGAAAAGATACGCTTTTCTGGAAGAGACGGAGAGAGATGCCAGTAACTGGAAGGGGATATGGGGCTGGGATGGACTCAGGGTAGTGCCCTTAGGGGTCCCTCCCTCACCAAGACCTCTATTTCTTTTCTGGCAAAGCCAGAGTTTCCCCCCAAAGCCAGGGTCTTCAAAATTCATGAGGGCAGCAGCCTCAGGGGGGGTTTGTGGCTAAGTAAGTGTGACCTTTCTCTGTGTGGATGAGTCAGGACCCTTTGAATTTTAAGCCCATCTCAGCAGTTTCCTACAGAGGCCTGCTATTGACCTGTGTAACAGTGAGGTCGGGAGGGTGAATGGAATTCACTCAGTTGTGTCCTACTCTTTGTGAGGCCAGGTCCTCCAAAGGAGCTCATCCAAGTCCTCTGTCCATGGGATTCTCCAGGGAAGAGTACTGGAGTGGGTTGCCATGCCCTCCTCCAGGGGATCTTCCTGATCCAGGGATTGAACCCAGGTCTCCCACATTGCAGGCAGATTCTTTACCATCTGAGCCACTAGGGAAACCCGAATTCAGGAAAGCTGGGTCCTAGAGCTCCATCCAGCTCTGTCCCAGGGTGGCAGCCTCTGCTCTCAGCTCTGGTTTCTTTTGGGTCAGCTTCTTTCTTGGGCTGACTCTCCCCAGGTAGTGGAAATTTGGCTCCTAGTGGTCTGGGCTTCCATCTCCAACTAGAAGATAGTTTTGACCAAAGTTTAGGCTGGGATCCTGTAGTTTTGACTTGATCCCATGGCCACCCCAGAACCAAACCCTCTGCTTCTGCCAGTTCTGGGTCACGTGGCCATCCTGGAGCAGGGGCTGGGATTAGAGCCCCCCTCCCCCGAAAACCTCAAGGGCTGGGACGGTGGGCGTGGGTGGTTCCCCAAAGGAAGAGCACCTGTGAGAAGAAGGCTGCAGAATGCACACTGGGTGGATGGAACCAACATCTGTGCTGCATGTAAAACTCACTGACCGCAGCTCCATTCGGCAGCTGGCAAGCGTGGGTGGGGATGAGGCAGCCTGACAGTTAGCTAGCTATCTGGGGAGGATCATTGCTTGCCATTGGATCTTGGAAGAGCATACGTGATTTGCCATGCAAATCTAGAAGGGGGGGCTCCTCCATGCAGCCCCCATGAGTCATAGCTTTCCTTTCAAGCTCCTAGCCTCTCTGTGATGAGCATAGTTAGGTGATGCTTAACCCTCAGGGGATAGGTAATAAGACCCTTCTGGGAATCTGCTGTATCAGATTGTGTCTTTCTCCTTAAATAAGTGCTCTTATACTTTGACCCCTAATTTCAAGGCACCTGTAGCCCCCAGGTTAAGAACCGCTGCCTCAATTTGTATAGATATTTTAAAAATCTCATCATTTAACTTTTTTTTTTTTCCTTATATGGATCTTCTCTACTCTATGGGTGGCATACAGCTTTGGACCTGGACTTCGGATCTGGGTTTGTACTCAACTGTATTCACTTTGGGCTTTAATTTCCTTACCTATAAAATGAAGGGAAAAAGTATTCATCTCTTGGAGTTATTTCAAGGATTAAATGAAATAATGCATGTTGCAATTTAAGGCTTAGCGTGCAAGCACTCGATAAACATACTCAATAGTCCGATAAGACAATCTGGAGCTGCTAATTCCCAGTGAACCCACTCCATCTCTCTGGGATCCAAGGCAGCATCTGGATGGGCTTGGTTGCTGTTTGATAGATGAAGAGGTTCAGAGAGAACATCTTTGTTCACTCAAGAGTTCCCTGGAGTGATTCTTTTCCATTTCCAGATGGGCAGACTAAGGCCAAGGAGGTTTCAATGACTTATCCAGCCATCTTGGGGTGAGTTTGAGTTAGTTGTGAGTGCTTTTTCCATTCTGACCTTAGGACACCTCTCACTTATTTTATAAACCGTGCCTCCTGCATGGCCATGGACAGGCCACAGGTGACAGCTCACCCCCATGATGCCTGCTTGGAGGAGGTCCCCAGTCTCAGCAGAGTCCTTTCCGGCCCCTGAGCCCTATAGCCAGTGGTTCTGCTGCCACCTGGCTGGACACTAGGTCTCAGGTGGTGGGTATTGTTATGCAGAAATGCAAACTAGTGCTTTGCTTTGAGAGTGTTAAGACACAAAACTCCTGTGGTTAACAGCAAATTAATCACAGGGTTAAGGAGGAAATTTCTGGGTAGACATGACTTCATGAGCTTGTCATAAAGTCTGTCCCTGCCATGTTTCACTCTCCAAGATTTTTGACTTTCAGAAAAGGAACTGCAGATAGAGTTACCAAGTTTTACAGAAATATTTTTACTGGGCAGAAGATTGCTTTATGGTGAGAGCCAGTTATTTCAGGAGACAAGCAAAGAGCCCTTTATTCTCACGTTCTGTGGGAGGAAAATATTATGCTAGGAAGCCCGCTTCTTGGATGGGCCGTTTGAGAGACTGGGCTGCATTTCTGGAGTTGGGAGTAGGTGACATGAGATGACGCAGGAGCCTGGGGGATGAGGGGCTCCTGGGTGTGCACCTACCTTCTCTTAACCCTCTCTGGGGATTTGGGGCTTGTCAGGTGGACAGAAGGGAGCCTAAGCTATCAAGGAGGGTAGGGGGATGTCTGAGCTGGGCTTTGACCGGGGAGTGTATGGCAAAGAAGAGAAGAAACAGGGTTGCATGCCAGTGTGGGAAGGCCCCCAGCTGGAGAGCAAGCCCGGGGTCAGCTGGCTCTCCCATTTACAGGCTCTGCGACTCTGGGTCCTCGCCCCTCTGAGCCTCCATTTCAATTTGTAAGTTGGGGATAACAGAGTTATCCACCTTATGGGCACGTGTGAGTATTAAACAAGATCATCTCTGTCAAGTACTTACTTGTTTGCTCAATCCATGATGTCCAATAGTGATTGTCAGAGGCAGGGAGACGGGCCTTCCTTACTCATATGGCAGAGCCAACTTATTCTGCAGTTTCCTTTGCCTGGGAGTGCAGTGGACATATTTCTTGAGTCCCAAATGAGACTCCTGTTTGGATTCCATGGTGGAGGATTGGAAATATGGGTCACGCCAGCAAACTGGAGATTTAAGAGCTTCATTTCTTGAACCCCAGTCTGTACCTTAGCTCAAGGAAGGGACTGTTCTCTCCTGGAAATTAGGGAAAAACAGTATTGGCGTGATAGTACTTAAGGAGGATGGGTTTGACCTTTGCGGATTAAGACTTTGCTCCCCCCTCCCCCCATGATGGGGAAGAAGGATGCCTGCCAAGAGTTCTGTTTGTGTCTGGAGCAGCCGTGTGCCTGATAAGGAGACGGCATCCTTGCCTTCTTCTTGCTTCTGAGCATAATCCCTTTTAAGTTGGGCAGTTGGAGAGGGTTGATTTATTTTGTTCTCTTCCTCACCTCCCTGTCGTTATTTAGAATGTGAGGGAGAGTTTATCTTGCTCTCCAGGAGATCTATCGTTTCAGCTTTGGAATGGTACCCAAGTTTACAGAATGGAGTCTGGTGCCCAGAGCCTTCTGGTAAATATTTTGGGAAGCTGGATTCCTCTGGCATTATGGCCAGTGGATTGGGCAATGGGTGCTTTTCGATAAGTTGATAATGGAACTTGGACTCTCCTCATACAGTACCTTGCACATGGGCTACTTGCTAAGGCATCCTAGTGCCCAGATACACGTTCTGCCTCTTAAGAGCTCCCTTGACCATGCCTTCTGCCAGAAATCCATGCACTGCTTGTTCATTCCTTGCAAATGCCCCTTCTTCATCCTCAGAAGCCTGGCTTCCTTCTTCCTTCTCACGCAGCCTCCATCACACATTTATAAACCCCCCAAAACCTTACCTCAAGTCCACCCTCCTTGTTCCTAAAAGCCTTTGCATTGCTTTGCTGATGCCTACCGTGTTCTGCTCTGGGTTGGCCAGATTGGATAGGCTGGCCCTGGACAAAATCCATGTTGTCTCAGTCTCCGTTTCCTCATCAGTAAAATGGGATGGTACTGCCGAACCCCTCCTCCTTCTAGGCTGAGTGGGAGGGTGAGAAGATAATAGGTGGGAAGTCTCAGGACCTGGAGGGCAGTAGGGTTTGGTAACTATTTCATACCCACCCTGCTTAGTTGCTCGACAGTTCTTAGTCTTCGTATCTCTTTGAGAACGTGCTAGGATGGTGTCTTGTCCGTAGAAGGCCCAAGGATCCAAAAGCGGGACCTGCTGGTTAGGAATGGTGGTGACTCTCCAAAGGTTCTTTGATTGAAAAAAAGCCTCTCAGAGCATCATTTTCAAGGCTTTTGGGAAGGTAAACAACATTACTTTGGCAGAGCGGCTACAGCGTGGGGGACAGCGTCCACTGTGTGGCCACTAGCCTTACACAGCTGTTGAGGACTTGAAATAGGGCTGGGCTGGGTTATAAACATCCAGCAGATTTCAGAGCCTTCATGAGAAATCAGAATGTAAATTTTTCCTTAATAATTTTTACATTGATAACAAATATTTTGAAATGGCAAGATTTTTGAGATGTTGGCTTAAATAACATTATTAAAATTAATTTCACCCATATCTCTCTTTTTAAAAAAAAAAATGTGGCTACTATAAAATTTAAAATTACACCTATGGCTTGCATTCTGTTCCTACTGGGTAGCCCTGGTCTAGATTCCTGACCATTCTTAATGGTGATGACATTGCCCCCATATACACACATACATATGTATACATACATTCAGATAAACAAAAAGTATACCTGTGGTATACTTAAATTTCATGTTGAAGTGATTAGGAAAAGAAGTGTAACTGGGCTAAGTATGGGGTTGTTGTTGTGTCTAAATCTTTGCGACCCCATGGACTGCAGCACACCAGGCTTCCCTGTCCGTCACCATCTCCCAGAGCTTGCTCAAACTCATGTCCATTGAATCAGTGATGCCATCCAACCATCTCATCCTCTGTCATCCCCTTCTCCGCCTGCCTTCAATCTTTCCCAGCATCAGGGTCTTTTCCAATGAGTCGGCTCTTCCCACCAGGTGGCCAAAGTATTGGAGCTTCAGCTTCAACGTCAGTCCTTCCAATAAATATTCAGGGTTGATTTCCTTTGATTGACTGGTTTGATGGGGTAGGGACAGATAATAAAGAATAAGAAGTGTTCCAGAGACAGCCAGACCTGATGCAGATGCTGACTTTGCCACTTATTAGCTGTGTGACCTGGAGCAAGTTCCTTAACCTCTCTGTGCCTCTGTTTCCTCACCTGCAAAATGGGAGAAGAAATGGTACGTACACCCCAGAGCTGTTGTGCAGATTGAGGACTTGAAACACTTAGCTCAGTACCTGACACACACAGAGCAGTTAATATGGCAGTTATCACCATTGTTCATATTGATATGTAATAAGTGAGGCTTCTAGATGCAGAATGTAGTCAGACATCCACTTCCAGAGTTTACAGGGTGACCATAATGTCTGTTAGCCTTGGTTTTTCCATCTGGAAAATGTGTTACTGGTGGGACTATAATATCTGTGCAGCACTTCGTACTGAGCAGGGAACATGGCTAGGGGTATGCCTCCCACTTGCAACCGTGCCAGTGCTGTGCCGGGCACAGAGGGTTTTGACACCAAGGGCCAGGCACCGGTGGTCTTCTCCAGATGCCTGGAAGACCCTCCTGGCTGTGCGGGCATGCAGCTGTCAGGGCTGGACCAGGGCTGCTCTGGGCAGCTCTTCCCTGGGGCTGCCTTCAAAAGGAAAGCTGGGAGGAAGGTGGAGGGGGAAGGAGGGGCTGCCCATTAACTGCCTGCCACAGACAATTGGATTAAAGGTCCCTTTCAAGGCCTTGGAAATTGTCAGTGACATGGGCCTTGGCTTGGGGACTTGCAGACAGCAGCCTTCCAATAACTAAAGCAAATTCCCTCTTCTGAGATCATGGTGTGAGGGACACAGATGCTGAGGCTCTGCCTTCTGTGGGAGGAGGTGATGGAGAAAGGCCCGTCAGCAGAGCAGCTAGGATGAGGATGACCAGCTGGCTGCACAGCTCGTTAGACTCAGGGTGTATGTACATGGCATCCTGCGGAGGTTGTGTGGAGGCCTTGGAAGTTTCAGGGTGACTGGAGACCTGGGTACCACTGCTTGCCTTTGTCTCTCAATGTTTCTCAAGCATCCAAACATAAACTGTTTGAAAACTATGCTCTTCATCTTCCTAGGGAACTGCGAGGGCTCCAGGCCTCCCTGGCCCTCTGTTCACCTGTTGTTCAGGTCAGAACCTGGAGGTCGTTCCCAACTCTTCCTCCCATCCCTAAACTGAACAGCCAACAGATGGAAAACTTTTGTCAGCTCTTCTCACTGTCCCTATCTTGGTTTAAGCCATCATCATATCACTCCCAGAGGATCCCACCAGCCTCTGATTTTATCTTCTGTGTTTTAGCCAGGCTGATCTTATAGAACACAGTGGATTTTACAGACTCACGCTCCTGTATAAATCCCCTGTTATGACTTGAGTGGAATGTTGAAATCCTCCCTGCAGTCTGTAACACTCCCCGCGATTTGCCTGCTTCCCAGCTCTCATCCCCTACTGCTTTCTCCTGAGCTCCCTCCGTCCCCGCTACTCTGGTCCTTTTTGGAACTCATCTATCACACTTCTGCCTCAGGGCCTTTGCACAGGCTGGTCCCACTGCTTGGGGTGTTCTTCTCCACACTCTTAGCTTGGTTCTCCCCTACCCACCTCTCAAGACTCCATTTCCACATCACAGCCTCAGAGAAGCCTTCCCTGAGGCCCCACTTAGACCAGCTCCTTTGTCACTGCTGTTCCTTATGGGAGGGGTCCCCAGCCCCCAGGCTGTGGACTAGTACTGGTCCTTGGCACCTGCTGGGCTGCACAGCAGAAAGTGAGTGGTGGCCTGACAAGTGAGCCTAGTTTCATCTGCCACTCCCCATCACTCCCTATTGCTTGCATTACCACCTAAACCATCTCCCCTGACCCCCACCCCCTGCCGTCTGTGCAAAAATTGTCTTCCACAAAACTGATCCCCGGTGCCAAAAATGTTGGAATGCACTGCCTTATAGCACCCTACTCCTTCCACTTCCTCGGGGTGTTCATCACCACTGGTCACTGAGTTACTGCTCACCTCCTATAGGAACATCAACTCTGCTGTCAGGGGACAGTCTTTATTATTAACCCCCAGAGCTCCATGCCTAGCATGGTGCCTGGCACACAGAAGGGATCCATCCATCAATACCTGCAGAAAGAAATTGCTTTGCTTATGCCTTGCCCACGTTCCTTCCCTTCTCCGTGCTTCAACTATCCTGTCCATGAGTAGGGTTGGGGAGGTCGCACTCAGTCACTAGTAAGTTGCTTCAATCTTGAATTTTTATTTTTTGGAATTAACCAGTGCTTTTTCTTCCATCCTACGTTACTTGGGAAAGGCTGGAGGTTGGGTGTTCCAAGGTCATGTGCCCCACCTGCTTTTTAGTGCTCTAACTGGGCAGGGGCTCAGAGCATCTGCTGGGGGACCATGGGAAACAAATCCTCTGCACAAGGAGCCCATCTCTCAAAATGGGTGCTCACCACCCCCTCAGTTCTTCTTATCCAGGTTAGCGGCAGCATGGCGTCAGGGCTTGAATGTGCCTCTGGGTCAGGCAGAGCTGGATCCAAAGCCAGTCTCTGCTGAGCCCAGAGAATGTGGAGGATGGAAGGGGTGCTGCCATGCCCATCAGAAGAGAGCAGGAGAGTGGGCTCCGGAACTGGATGAGCTTGGATCTGGGGTCAGGAGCCTGGTGGGCTGCAGTCCATAGGGTCACAAACAGTCAGACATGACTGAGCGACTGAACACACACACACACACACACACACACACACACACACACATACCTCTACTGGTTGTGTTGTGTTGTGTTAGTTGCCCAGTCGTGTCTGACTCATATGCAACTCCATGGACTGTAGCTTGCATGGCTCCTTTGTCCATGGAATTCTTCCAGGCAAGAATACTGGAAAAGGAAGGGAAATCACTCAGTCTTGTCCAACTCTTTGCGACCCCATGGACTGTAGCATGCAAGGCTCCTTTGTCCATGGGATTTTCCAGGCAAGAATATTAGAGTGGTTTGCTATTCCCTTCTCCAGGGGACCTTCCCGACCCAGGGATTGAACTCCGGTCTCCTGCATTGCTGGCAGATTCTTTACTGTCTGAGCCACCAGGGAAACACTGGTTATGTTACCGTAAGCAATTTTCCTCATCTTTCTGAAGCTTCAGTCTCCCTACCTGTAACTGGGAGTTACAGGGACTGGTGTATGAATTCAGTAAGGTCATGAAGCCTGGCATAGATGGTGCTTGGTAAAGCTGCTCCTATTATAACTACGATCTATTCCTTGCAAGATAGTTTTCTAATGAGGGAGCGGAGATAGAAGAAGGAAAAATCTTGCTGGAAGATTTTTTCCCCTTTCTGGACAGATGTTTATTATTTCCCTCCTTTCTGGAAAAGCCCCAGCCCCATCCTTCAGTAAGGCCCTACCCCTGTCTGCCACTGCCCCCCTGCACCCTGTCTGATCACCAGGTAACTGGTCAGTTTCTCCAGATGCAGGGTTGCTATGGAGACCTTCAGATGCTGCAGTTGCCCTGTGGCAAGTGGATGTTACCTGTTTCCCCCTCAGGCCTCCAGGACTATGGTCAAATGTTACAGGAACGAGGGGCAGGCTCAGTGTGGAGACTCTGGATGTCCATTCTCCCCTTGATCTGCCCTGCGGGGGGGGGCAAGGAGGATCATGGCGGAAAGAGCCAGAGAGTACTTACCAGGGTCAGGTCAGAACTCCACCTGGTTTCTGCCCTGCAGGAATGCCCCTCGGGGACTCTCCTCTTGTTTCAGGTCTGGGAGAGGGTCCCATCTGGACAGCCCTTTGGAATCTGAGACCCTCTGCAGATGTGAGCTTCCTGAGGGGATTAACACCCTCTGTGAGCGCAGCCTCAGGTCCCTCTTGAGTTTTTCTGGCAGCTGTTCCTAAGACTGTCTCTTGTGCACCTGGGGAAATTAAACAAAGAGTTACTTCTGGGTTCAGCCTCTGGTGATTCTGATTCAGTGGGTGTCTGGAAATCGGTCCGGCTCACAACCACGGAGACTGAAGGCAGGCAGCAGCCCACGGTGGGTCAGGGTGCTGTTACTCCAGATGGGGGAGGGGTGTACGGGCACAGGAATGACTGCTGTTAACCCTCTGTGTCTGGGGTGCAGTGCGAAAGTCACCCTTAAACGTATATCTATGTATGTGTGTGTATACTGGGTTGGCCAAAAAGTTCTTTCAGAACTCAAACCCGTGTATACAGATACCACCCCAATATATATAGATACCTTTCCAACTTTTATTTGTGCCTTATCACAACTTTTTGAGGGAAGCATCCTCACTCCCATTTTGGAGATGGTGAAACGGAGGCTCTGAGTAACAAGGTGCCTTCTTCCAGGTCACACGGGTATTATGTCCAGGGACTCCCTATTGGATCCAGATTCAGGACTGCCCGTGTTCATTCTGCCTCACCACTGCCCCTCTCGGGACTCAGTGTTCCTGCCTGTCCAATGGGTATCCCACCCTGACCTTGACCACCTCTCAGGCTGGCAGCACTTGGAGAGTGGAGCTGGGGATTGGAACCTGATGTGTGTGAGTCAGTCCTCCAGACCGAGGGTGAGCTCCTTGAAGTCAGAGCTGGGGGCTGTGTCCTTGGAGGGCCTGTTTGGTTTGGTTGACATTTCTGAGGGATGCGGTCCTCACTGGTGCTCTGGCTGAGCAGACACAGCCGTCTACCCCCGGGGACTAAAATTAGGATTCCTCGGCTCTTGGCTGGGCCTCCTCTTGTTTTTGGAAAGGCTCCATTTTGTTCCTCCTGCTGCCGGCGGCGGCTGAAGCCCAGCCATGGCCAAATGACTGTCCTGCCGGCCTGCATTGATCCTGTCGGAGTTAATTAGCAGCTGGCCCCACAAGCCTGGCCTCCAGCGGGCAGGAGGAGCCAGCTGGGGTGTGCCAGGACCCAGGGGTCCCCTGCCCACACCCCTGCCTCGCGGCTGCCTCAGGCAGAGAGGCCCTCCGAGGGAGGCTCCGGGGTTTTCTTTGGCACTCAGGGAACTAATGGCTCCCTCTCCCTTTTCTTTGGAGCCCTGTAAAAATAAAAAGTTAAAAGACCCTCAAGTTTGAACAGGAAAACCAAATACATGAAACCAAGCTGTTTCCATGTGGGGGCCACGGACTGTGAACACCCAAGTTTGAAACTTCCTCTCGTCGGAATTTATGGAAGCCTTGGAAACTTTTCCTTTTCCCTTTAAACATCAGAATTGGCTCAGGGCATTCTTTAAAAGCATAACCCCGGTGCTGCTCACAGCTTGATTTAATACAGCTTGAATACAATAGTAACTTCTGAACCCGCTCTCTTCAGAGAGAGCTGGAAAGTTGTTTCATGACACCAGTAAGTAGGTTTTTTTTTTTTTCTTCTCTCTTTTAGCCAAAAAGTATATTCTAAGATTTATTAGATTCTCTCTTGCCCTCCCCCTAGTAACCCAGATTTTCACTCGAAGTAAAGGAAACTTGCTTAGAACAAGTTCTCTAACTAGGGGCTGGGAGATACAGAGCCCAGTCCTCTAGGGCACTGTTGGCACTAAAAGATTCACCAGTGCCCAGAGGCTGGTTGTTGTTATAGGTGGGTGGTTCATAACTGTCTGCTTGGTAGAGCAGAACCACACAGGGTCTGGGCTCCAGAAACATCTGCAGGAGAGTAATTATATTTTGGGGAGAGGAGGTTAAGTGGGGGCAGGGACGTGAATAAGGAAATTCAGTTTTCCTGCAGAGGGAATGTGTTCTGGGGATGGGTTTGTCTGCCTGTATTCCTGGAAGAGAGTGTTTGCAAAGCGCATGAGGTGGTGACAGTATTCCCCCAGAAATAATTCAGATTCCTTGTCTGTCTCCACCTTTGTTGTGTGAGCCTTGCAGAGGGCTCTTCCAGGCTGTGGGGGGTCTGAGCTTCGTCTATAGGGAACTCAGGGCCTTCAGCATTGGGAGGTGGGTTATGTCCTTTCTCTTCTTCCTTCTGGATGTAGCAGAGACTCAGCTGGTAACCAGCACACATGTGTTTTGGCTCTCATCGCCTAAGCAGATTATTTTTAATTAATTGGTTGCCAAAATTTAAAAATTGGGACATCTCACACAAAAAAGTTCAGACATGAGAAGATGGAAGATCTGAGAGCAGCAGGCCTAAATTTTGGCATGGCCAGCCAGTGGTCACACCCTCATTTAGAGCAGGGCTTCTCAGCAGGATCAGGGGACATTTGGCAATGTGTGGAGACATTCTTGGTTGTCACCAATTGAGTGGGTGTTGCTACTGGCATCTGATCTATAGACGCTAGTTGTTTTTTTCAATTGTCGTTCAGTCGCTCAGTCGTGTCCAACTCTTCTTGACCCCATGGACTGTAACACGCTAGGCTTCCCTGTCCTTTATCTCCTGGAGTTTGCTCAGATTCATATCCATTAAGTCGATGATGTCATCCAACTATCTTCATCCTCTGTTGCCCCCTTCTCCTTCTGCCCTCAATCTTCCCCAGCATCAGGGTCTTTTCCAATGAGTCGGCTCTTTGCATCAGGTGGCCAAAGTATTAGAGGCCAGGGGTGCTTCTAACCCTTCTACAAGGCATAGGGCGGCCCCAACAAAGAATGAACCGGCCCCCATAGTGCCATCTTGCTGTGTTTTGCTCCCACCAAACCCACCTCTGGCTTCTAGAGGATTCTCAGCTCCTGAGATCCTCTGAAATCTTGGCTTATTCTTGCCTTTTGTTCAAAGCTGGAACTGTGTGGTAATTTGCACTCACTCCCCTCAGAGCCCTGGAAAATGATGCTTGGTGGCCGGCAGATGTGTGTACTGCTAAGCATGCCCCAGAACCACTAGGAGGAGCAGCTTTCTTCGCCCTCCAGCATCAGATCACATGATGGCATCTGGCCACTCACCCCTTTCCCCTCACCCAGGCTGCAAAGACAATGCAGGCTCCCGGTGATAGTAACGCCTGGTGTAAATATCGATAACTAGTGACTAGCAAGATTGTAGGAGAGCAGGGTTAGAGAGCTAGTTGTGGATGGGAGCCTCCCAGGTAGGCTGCCTACCAGGGAGATGCCATGGACAGAGGACCCTGGCAGGCTACAGTCCACGGTGTCGTGAAGAGGTGGCCATGAGTTAGTGCCTAAACAGCAGGATTTGGCCCGCGAGAAACTCTGGATTGGCACAAGACCCTCTGCATTGACTGTTGAGTCTGGCCCCTACCCCAGTCTCAGCACCCTCTTTAGGAGGTACCCAGTGTGGTGAGTGGTGCAGAAACTGATTTGTGGGAATGCAGGAGGGGCTGATGAAAGGGACAGGAGCTTAGATCAAAATCTGGCTCTGCCTCTCCCAGCTGCTTGACCTGGGACCAGTCCCTGCATCTCTGGACCCGGTGGTCCTCACTTGTCAATGGAGACAGTAGGAATACTCTTCAGCAGGTTATTGGGTGGGTGGGTGGATGGACTACGCTTGGAAAATAGCTACTGGTTTTGTTTTTTCCCAAAATAACTTTTCGTAAGGTATTCTCGATCAAGATAGTAGGCATAATTAATCACCCAGGGGTCTTAAAGTTGACCTCTGTTTAGGGGCTTCTAGGAGGGCTGCATGCAGGAGGCAGTGGCTGATCTGACTTAGCAAGATGAGTTTTCGCTGTATCTCTGTGGCCTTGAGCTGCTCACCTTGGTGAGGATCTCTCTCAGTGCATGGTGTTTTCCTTTCTTTCTTCTCCTGCTTAAGATGGGGTCACCCTAGTTGTTGTAGCAAAGATGTAACACATTAGAATTTTCTTTATTACTCATGTACCAGTCAAAAACAGGTATCTTAGTTGGAAGTTGACTGTCACCCATGTGGTGATTTGGTGGCCCAGACTCTTTCCATCTTGTGGCTCATTCATCTGCTTCTCCGAGTCCTTTCTTCCAGCTAGTGACAGAAAGAGAAGTGGAAAACTCTATGCATTACTTAAGACCCCTGGCTGTGAGATGGCATGTCGTCCTGTAGTCCCATGATGCAAGGGGTGCTGGAAAATGCAGTCCTCCCTGGGGCAGCCACCTCCCAGTGACAGTCCCACACTGTGGAAGGGGAAGCATGAACCTGTGAGCACAGGTGTCCATTTCTATCGCCATCCCAGCTTGAGTCTTATGCCCTTTACAGGGGCTATTGGTGCCTGGGCTTCTTTTTCTGCTGACTTCCTCACCTGGCTGTCTAGCTCCTGCTCCAAAAGTGTCTGCCTCTTTTCCCATGTGAGTGGTGTTGCCCCTGGGGGCTGCTAGCACTTTGTTCAGCAATTCACACTCAGGTTCCAATTGGATGCCCACTCTGCCGCCTCTGTGGCTGTCCATCTGATTTTGAGGAATGTATGAGACTAATATGGGCATCCCCAGCGACTCAATGGTAAAACATCTGCCTGCCATGCAGGAGACATGGGTTCAGTCCTTGGGTTGGAAAGATCCCCTGGAGGAGGGCATGGCAACCCATGCTAGTATTCTTGCCTGGAGAATTCCATGGACAGAGAAGCCTGGCGGGCTGCAGCCAGTAGGGTCTCAAAGAGTCGTACATGACTAAAGCGACTGAGATGCACGCAAGGAGATGAATATACCTTCCCTCATGGTTCAGAAGATGCCCTGGAAGCCTAAGTCTTCCTGGGCGACTTGGGAGCCAGACCGACTGCAGCACAGGCTGCGTCTCATCACTGCTTTCCTGACAGCTCCTCCTCCCGTCCGGAATGCAAGACTTGCTGTGTCCTTAGAGGAAAGTCGGTTTATATTCATGGGCCTCATCTGTGAAAACAAATAAACATTCAAAGGAAGCCCTGGCTGTGTTATCACATGGGCCATTCCAAGGATCCATCGAGCCTGTGATTGTGCACATACTCCTGTCACCCGGCCTGCTACACCCAGGTTTTCTGTCTGTCCCCTTCCTTTGTAAGCCTTTCCAGGTGGCCTTTTGGGTTTTATTTTTCATTTGAGAGCAGATCCCATTTCTGGAAGTAACCTTAGCATTATGACGCCATGAAGGTTCCCCTTGATGGCCTGGCTACTTTGGGCCCCCACTGCGTGCAGGGCTCACAGCTCACTGCTTGTCACATGTGCCAAGGCGAGGAGGGGATCCAGGAGCCTTTACAATGGAGAAGCCCACATCTTTGGGAAGCCTTCACTGCATCTGGCATAAGAGCGGAAACACACAGGGAATGCAGTATATGTGCTGAGTGAATGCAAGGGACAGCGCCCAAAACGGCAAGTATACTCAACCCTACAGCCCTGCTTCCCAAGGGTGGCCTGGCCAGAGAAGCTTGGAAAACAGGTGACAGCACCAGGTTAATGACCACCCTACTCTCGTCCTTTTGGCTGAGGTTACAAGTTGATGGGCCATATCTGGCCCCAAGAAATGTTGTATTTGACTCAATTTAAAAAAAAAAAAAAGGACTTCCCTGGTGTCCCAGTGGTTAAAATTTCACTGTCTAATGCAGGGGTGTGTGTGTTTGATCCCTATTTGGGACACTAAGATCCCATACGCCTTGAATCAAAAAAAAGAAAAAAAAAGCCCAAAAACATAAAACAGAAGCAACATTGTAACAAATTCAATAAAGAATTTTTAAAAATCCACATCAAAAAAATCTAAAAAAAAAAAAAAAACGAAAACCAGAACCAACACTTAAAAAATGGGGAATTTCACTTAGAAGTCCAGATTTCTGACTTCTTGTTATTTTTTTCCCTTTTTAAAAATTGAAGTATAGTCGATGGACAGTATTGCATGAGTTACAGGTGTACAGCATTGTGATGTGGACACTGGCATCAGTTCAACTGGAGCTAAGTGTGGCCAGGGCTCTGGGGGGCACATGCCAGAGCCTCTCAGCACCCACCAATCCTGCTTTCCTCTCTCTCCTGGCCTTTCTCACTGCCATTGCATATATTTCTTGTATGTTTCTTTTCAATAAATGTTTCAATTTCTCTCAAAGAAGACAGATTTCTCTCAGAGATGGGGGAAAAGATGAGCCAAGATGATTTTTTGTTTTAAGAAAATTGAGTGTATTTCTGCATGGAGATGAAAGTTTGTGTATGTTTACTATACAAATATGAAACCTGGCATACTTCACTTATTTGGATAACTGAGTTCCTATAGGATTGTGGTTGTGACGTCTGCCCTTTGCTGATGTCCTATGCTTCCTGTAGGACAGTATTTCCCGAATATAGTATCATACTAGCATTTCTAGGGAATAAAAGATCCTGTGCTTAAAGAAGTTTGGGGAAAAGTCGATACAACAACCAATTAACCAAGTTTCTTTCCTGCAGGACTTTTCAGAGCTTTTGTTTTGCTCAGGTGCCTTGTGAATCTCAAATATGGGGGATTTAGTATAACTCAGGGTTTCTTCAGTTTGGGGACCAGTTTCCCAAGCTCTCCCCTGAAATTCCGAGTTCCTCTTCTGTGTGGGGTGCCAGCCACTTGCTCAGAAGCAGCTTGGATTGAGCAAGCTGGCTGAAGAGCCAGCGCCTATTCTCTAGAGTGGGTCTGTGGCTCTAGGTGCTCTGTGGGCTTCCACAGAGCAGGTGACTTTGTTTTTCTGATCCAGGATGATGTTGGGCAATTTTGCAACAGCTCTTGGTTACTCTGAGCCTACAGGGCTGGAGGAGTGGTTCTGGGAAGGGTGGATCGTGAGGGTGGGGAGATCGCCTGGTTGATCTCCCGGAGCTGCAGGTGCTGCAAGGTGTTTCTTGCCCAGGAACACGTTTGTCTCTTTGCCTAGCCCTAGGAAGGCAACTCGCGGACCAGATGCCAGCCTTGATCTGCTGAGTTCCCTGGGATGTTTCAGAGAAGGCCAGAGTGCGTTGCCCGCTCAAGTATGTCTCAATTAATTAGTCCATTTGAGCCGATGGGCCTCAGATCGTGAATTTGGAGCTGTCTGCTAATTATGCCTCAAATGTGATTTTAGTTAAACGGTTAAGGGCTCTCCCGGGCCTGCTATCCTTCTAGCAGTCCCCAGGCCTCTGCTGAGGGCTCTTGCCAAGACAAGATTCTTTTCTGTCCTAGGGCCTGAGGGAGACTGGATCGTGCTGGTGCCCATTTCTAGACTGAGGTCTTTGCAAAGAGCATGGTGACCTCACACCTTCCAGAAGTCCCTATGTGTGTTCAGGAATGGGAACGGTGCCGTTCATGGGTCATCTCATACATTCATTCTGAACGGGACCTCAGGAGTCTCCGGTGACCCGGCAGGGATTCTGGGGTCCACAGCCCGCTGCCTTTGCCTTGATATTCTTTCCAGGCCTGTCTGTGGTTCTGGTGAGAACGCTCATTTGCTCATTCAATGTATACACTGCAGACCCATCCCAGGCCTGTGGATTAAGGTATAAGGTGGGTGACCCCTCCACTTCAGGATGTGGGCTGATGTTGACCTAGGTGGTTCAGCCCAGTGGGCCACGTGTAGGAGGTAGGAGGTTGTGATGGATTAAAGTGGCTGCAACTTTTTGTCACCACGCCCCCAACACCGTTAAGAAGTGGAATTTATTCCCCTACCTTGAACCTGTACAGGCCCTGTAACTGCTTTCCTCAGAAAGCAGTGGAAGGAGCACCAAGAAGGCCTGGCTGCTTCTGCTCTTGTGCTTTTGAGAGCCCCAGGCTGCCTTGTGAGAAGTCCAGCCACCTGGGTGGAGAAACCACGTGGAGAGGTCACATGGAGAGAGTGAGGCTCAGAGATGGAATGAAGCAAGGGAGAAGCCCTGCTGTCTGTGTTTCAGCTGGGAGACACTGGCCTGGCGCTCCAGCCACGCCTGCCAAACGGCCAGACACGGAGTGACCTGTTGTGTTTGCTCCAGCCCAGCTGTGTTCCTGATGACGGCAGCCCAGCCTCTATCTGCCGGCAGGCACACGAGAGACTCAGATACGACCAGGAGAGTCACCTGGCTGAGCCCTGCCAACCCACAGCATCATGAGAGATAAGGAAGTGGCAGTTCTAAGCCACAAAGTTTGGGGCAGTTTTTTATACCACAGATATCCAAAATACAATTATAACTTAACGTCAGCTTACGTGGGAGGAAACTGATGCATCCCCTGGCTCGTGGTAGAGTGTTGTCTGACGAGTGTGGAAGAGAGTGGGGTAGGGGGTGATAAACGGTTCCACTCAGGGGATACTGTGCACACGTGTGTTGGGAGTGATGTGGGTCCCGGCTGCAGATGTGGTCTGATCTCTTCATGGGTGTTTTCAAGAATTCTAGGTTTCAGAGACTCATCTAAATACAGAAACTCATTGGTGATCCCCTCATTTAGCACCAACGCCTCGATTTAAATGGCGTTTTCATTCCCAGCAGCATTACCTTGCTTTCTTAATCTCAGGAGGTTTTTTTCCTTATGTCAAAAGAGTATAGACAGTAAGAGAAAAAAATCTGTATTTGTGTGTGTGTGTGTATAGATATATATTGAGCTATTGCTGTGTAACAAGTCACCCTAAGACTTAGTGACTTAAAGCAACCATTAGTTATCGCATCTATGGATTGGTTGGAGCAGTTTTATTGATCTGGGCAGGGCTAGGCTCATCTGGGTTGGGCTTACTTGTGCCTCTGAGGACATTTGGCCCAGCCGATTGGCCGCTGCCTGCTCTAGAAAAGAGCTCTCTGACATCGCTGACTGCCCTTCAAGTGCGTGTCACTTTCCTCCAGGAGGCAAGCCCCAACCTTTCTCATTACAGTGCTCGGCATTCCAGAGAGGAAGTGGAAACCCCAAGTGCCTTATCAAGTTTCTGGTTGCATCACATTGGCCAGAGCAAGTCACATGGCTAAGCTCCGAGTCCTTATGGGTGAATACTGCCCTCGCGGGTACGGGCAGGCGGGTGTGAACTGATCGAGGCCATTCATGCACTCAGCTTGCCACAGCTGGGCTGCTGGTGTGTTTTCCTGCCACTTGCTAAATGTATGTGTAACCTTTGTCATTATTCAGCCTGTTTCAGTTTTCTCATTCATAACATGGACATAATAACAGAAGGGATGTTGCAAGGGTTTAGAAAGAAGATAAGTATAAAGTATAGGTGCACAGAGTGAACGTTAGCAATTATTGCAATTAGAAGTGACCCTTGGTTATAGGTACATAGTAATTGATAGTGACTGGAGCTGGTTGGTTTCTTGTCTTTGGCCTCTGTGAATGAGCAAGGGGTCTCTTCCATCTAGGGTGGCCCTTGCTGAGCTTGTCTGTACCTGACTGTGGATGGCGGAGGCCTTGTGACACCCTAGCCCCCATCCTGCAGCGGCTGTGCCCCTGAGGGCTCTGGGCTGTCATCTGTAGATGGAAACAAGCCCCAGACACCCAGACGAGGTCCCAGACATGGGGTAGAGTACACACAAGCCTCCTGATGAAGGGACCCGTGATGAGGCCAGGCGGTGGCAGTTTCCCTGGCTCTCTTGAAGAATCATGGACAGTGTTAGATTCGGGATGCGCTGCTCTGGAGGACAGAGAGGGTTCTTTTTTGTTTTTTTTTTTTCTTTCAAACTTGGCCTTTCATGGGATTTTTTTGTTCCAGGGTGGGGAAATCTGTCTTTAGATTCCAATTTTGACCCCGCAGTATCAGCCACTATATAGGGAGACACTGAAGGACAAAGGACGAGAAGAGGCAGCCAAGGCTCTTCACTGGCATTTGTACCAAACACGTGGCTGAAGCGGGATCTGGGGACACTGGCAATTCCAGTTCGTCCACTTTGGAGCTGGCAGGACCTTGGTGGGAGTGCAGGAGAAGGCGCCCCAGCAGCTGGGCCGTGTCAGCCGCGCGGAGACGAGGTCCTCGCCGGCCAAGGAATTCGGGGCCTAAGTCTGCGATGAGGCTGCCTTGGAAGCATGTCCTGGGCCCTGGAAGAATCTGAGTGCCCTGGGCAGCTGGCCCGAGTGGGGACTTGGGGCTGGAATGCCGGGAACTGAAAGCTGGCCTGACTTCTGAGGCCTAAGAAGCTGGCTCTGTGGAGGCCTCACCGCCTCCAAGATGCAGCCGCCCAGCTCTTACCCAGGCAGGGCCTCCCCTCCTCCCCGCGCTGCCCGCCTCAGCCATCAGGGTCTCCCATACTTTCCCCTCTGTATCCCGGCCCCTTGGGCTGGGCCTTGTGGTCTGTGTCAGTTTTCTTCCCTTCTCTCTTTAGAATCTGATCATTGTAATAAAAATTATAGCAGCAGAATCCACAGTGCTAACAGCCACCATTTATCCGGAGACTTCTGTGTGCCTGACACACCAGGTGTTTTGCTCCTGATTTCATACTCAGCAAAGCTTTGTTTTATGTGGGTGTTTTGGTCTACTTTTTTGTCTATGTTTCAGTGCAGTGCTTACTGCGTGCCTGGGACTGTTCTAAGTGTGCTTTGTGGGATAGACGCTGTTACTGTCCTCATATTTCAGACAAGAATCTGAGGCACAGAGCAGTCCGTTCGCACGGGGAGCTATGATTCCAGCTCCAGCGATCAGGTTCTGAGCCTCGGTTGAACGGCCTCCAGGCCAGGACTGTGTCCCTCTGAAAGAGCTCCAGGGGCTGACATTTTAGAAGACAAGTTCCCATCAGGATTTGATGTTTTCACCGTGTTCTGTGAACTAAGCCCAAACTGTGGGTACTTAAAGATGCCAATGAGTGGGATCTGCTTAGCAAAAGCCACGGCCCATGGGTGAAGTGAATGGGGGCTTCTTTTCCTGTGTGAAAGTGAAAATCTCTGAGCCACAGAGGTATTGCCTTGCTTCAGAGCAGGTGAGGGGAATCCCCTCCTGTCTCTCGTTAAGGGTCAGTTGTCTCTACCTCCTGTCTGAAGACCACCAGTGCCACATGTCTGGGATTCAGGACGAAGAAGGTGCTTGGGCCAGAGGGGTATCATCTGTTTGGACTCATAAGGCCACAGAGACTTCCTAGGCTCCCATGGACCATCATTACCCACAGGAAGCCTCTGATGGAGAAGGAGGGCATTCTTACCTTCTAGTCTTCCAGCAGATATAGGAAACATCTTCCTGGCCTTCGGATTAAAGAGGAATGTCCAAGCCATCAAGCTTGACTCCTTCGTGAAGTAGGTATCCTCTCCAGTACATTTTGTGTAGAAGGCCACCCAGCTTCTGGTTGAATATCTCCCTCTTATGGGGAGCTCACCACCTTGAGTGGCCTCTTTTTTTAATTGGATGGCTCCAGCTCCTACAAGGATAGAGTTTTTGAGCCCTTTCTGCTATGAGTTCTGCTCTGCTGTCAAGAGGCACACAGAATTGACCTTCTCACTTTGCAGAAAGGAAAAAGCCAGGCTCCCCCACTCTCTCCTGCGGGTCATCTGGGGTCTTCAGCTTGAGTTTATACCTCTTCACCATTCTGTTGTCACCTCAACCTCTCTGAAGCTGTGTGCTCTGCAGTAGCTTACTTAGTCTTTCTGATTCTTAGTTTCTTCATCTGTAAAATGGGGATTGCGATAGTCCCCACCTCGTTCTTGTGAGGCTTACATGAGTAATTATTTAAAACAGGGCTCAGTACGTGCTAAGTAAATAAATATCAGCTCTAACTATGCAGTCAGAGACATTACTTTGTCAACAAAGGTCCATCTCATGAAGGCTATAGTTTTTCCAGTAGTCAGGTATAGATGTGAGAGTTGGACTATAAAGAAAGCTGAGCGCCAAAGAACTGATGCTTTTGAACTGTGGTGTTAGAGAAGACTCTTGAGAGTCCCTTGAAATGCAAGGAGATCCAACCAGTCCATCCTAAAAGAGATCAGTCCTGAGCGTTCATTGGAAGGATGTTGGACTGATGTTGAAGCTGAAACTCCAATACTTTGGCCACCTGATGCGAAGAGCTGACTCATTTGGAAAGACCCTGATGCTGGGAAAGATTGAAGGTGAGAGAAGGGGACGATAGAGGATGGATGGTTGGATGGCATCACCAACTCAATGGACATGAGTCTGGGTAAACTCTGGGAGTTGGTGATGGACAGGGAGGCCTGGCATGCTGCAGTCCATGGGGTCGCAAAGAGTCAGACACGCCTGCGTAACTGAACTGAACTGAACGATGCAGTCATCTTTCTGGTTATCATTAGGCTAGGGCTTCCTAAACTTGAATGTGCGTATGTGTTACATAAGAATCATGTAAAAATGCAGATACTGATTTAGTAGACGAGGTGGGACCTGAGACTCTGCATGTCTAACAACTTCCCAGACTGTGCAGAGACTGCCGCCCGTCAGGCCACATTTGAAACAGCAAGGCAAGTGTACCCATTTGTTTGCATACGAAACTCGTGTTCCAGGTGGGGTCTATGCTATTCTGGTGATAGTAGAATCATCTTCAGTGATATAGATGTAATTCTTCCGTTAATCCAACCCAAGTTTGTATTATATAGGAGGGAAAAGCATTACCTTGAATATCAAGATAGCTTCAATCCTCTGAAGTCACTAGAAGTCACAGCAGGAAAAACTTTCCTGCTGTTTGCATATATTTTGATGGATCTGAAAGAACCTGAGGATCTCTGAGACATGACTTGCTCCTGGACGTCTGTCCGCCCCTGGGATGTGTCATGTGACTGAGCCCAAAGCTGAATCAGTAGAGGGATTCCCAGAGGGTCCTAGATAGCAGAATTGCTCAGGGCAAAGGTGGCTAACTCAGGCTGGTGCTGAGTGAAGCGGGCCCAGTGTGGGTCAGCGCCGTGGTTCTAGGGGATTCCCTGATGTCCAGGTGACTTCAGCATGGAGAGGGGCACCTGTACCTATTTGTACTTTTGCTGCTCAATTCATTCTACTTACATGTCTGTCTGAGGAGCCAACTTTTCTTAAAGATTTAAATGCTAATTTCAAGTGGAATTCCCATAAATATGTGGGACTGTGAGTATGCATTTAGAGTGACAGATCAAATAACCTAGTGGTGGATACCATAGTTACCAACTCTTTACTGCACTTGTAACGAAATCTATTCCAAAGCTATGGTGATGCTGCAGCTTTAACCCACTGTTTTCTTGTTTTGTATCTGATCCTGCTGGATCATGACCTGCTCTGGGCTGACATGGAACGACACTTCAATATGGTGGTTACAGCACAGCCTAAAGCGTGGCCTGGGTTTGAATCCTACGGCTGACACGTCTTAGCCACTTGGTCAAGTTTCTGAACTGCTTCAGGCCTCAGTTTCCTCACCTGTAGAATGGGGAAATAGCAATGAGGACTTTATGATTGCTGTGATGGTTTAATGAGTCAATCATCGTAAAGCTCTTGGGACGGTGGCTAGCGCACAGTCAGTGCTGTGCGGCATCTAGCCCCTCCTGTTTTGCTGTGATCTTGCTGTGCCTAAAAGAAATCTAGATGCTTCTCAGAACCCAGCACCACAGCTACTTGGTTGTTGACTAGCTGATGCCTGGTGAGCCTTGGACCTGCCTGCTTCTTCCAGAAGGATTCAAAGTCTTGCTCTTAGTTTTCAGGCTAAGCTGTCCTTCTTCCAAACCCCTTAAAAAGTAGTCATGATAGCAAGTTTCAATCATACACAAAAGTAGAATACAGAAATGAGTCCCCATGAACCAGGCACTCAGCTCTACCAACCAATCAACTTTATTTAAATGGTAAAGTTTACTTGTGACTTAATAGGGCTTTTAAAGCCTGTATTGTCCTTATGGGTTTTCTTCTTCATTGACTTACTTATGCTTTTTAAAAAAATATTTACTTTTATTTATTTGTTTGACTGCACCAGGTCTTATTTGAGACACGCAGGATCTTTAATCTCATTGATGCATGCATAATCTTTAATTGCTGCATATGAACTCTTAGTTTGGAGAAGGCAATGGCGCCCCACTCCAGTACTCTTGCCTGGAAAATGCCATGGACGGAGGAGCCTGGTGGGCTGCAGTCCACGGGGTCGCTGAGTCAGACAGGACTGAGTGACTTCACTTTCAGTTTTCACTTTCCTGCATTGGAGAAGGAAATGGCAACCCACTCCAGTGTTCTTGCCTGGAGAATCCCAGGGACGGCGGAGCCTGGTGGGCTGCCGTCTATGGGATCACACAGAGTCGGACATAACTGAAGCGACTTAGCAGCAGCAGCAGCATAGCTCTTAGCTGCAGCAGGTGAGATCTAGTTCCCCAATCAGCGACTGAATTCAGGCCCCCTGAATTGGGAGCACAGAGTTTTACCACTGGACCACCAGGGAAGTCCCTACTTATTTATGCTTAAAAACTTTATTTTTATTTTATTGTGGTAAGAACATTTAACATGAGAATAACTTAACAAATTAAATTAACAAATTGTTGTGTCCAAGAATATGTTTTATTTGACTCTTGGTACCCTGTTGTACAGCTATTCTCTAGAGCTTATTTATCTTGCTTTACTGAAACTTTATGCCCATTGATTAGCAGCTCCCCATTTCTACCCCTTCCTTAGCCCCTGGCAACACCATTCCACCTTTGAGTCTGTGAATCTGCTTTTAAGTTCCTCATATAAATGGAAGCATGCATTATTTGTCCTTCTGTGACTGATTTATTTCACTTAGTATAACATTCATCTATGCAGCTGGTCTATGTTTTTGCATATTATAGAATTTCCTTCTTTTTAAAGGCTGAGTAATATATAATTATATATATATATATATACTGCATTTTCTTTATCTAAGTCATCTACTGAAGGAAACTTTGTTTCTTCATCCTGGCTATTGTGAATAATACTGTAGCAAACATGGGAATGCTAATATATTTTTGAAGTCTTGATATTTTAAAAGTACTGAAAGAAAAATAAAAACCTGCCAACCTAGAATACTATACCTGGCAAAACTTCTTCAGAAATGATAGAGAAATAAAATTATTCCCAGGAAAATAATAGCTGAGGGAGGCCAGTAGACCTGCCTTACTAGAAACTCTAAAGAGTCCAACAGTGACAGGATAATGTACGAAAGTATAAAACTCATTGGTAAAGGTAAATACATAGATGAATACAGACTACTGTAATAACAGTGGGTAGATCACTTTTAGGGGCTTCCCTGGTGGCTCAGTGGTAAAGAATCTGCCTGCAATGCAGGAGCTGCAGGACATAGAGTTTCGATCCCTGAGTCGGAAAGATCCCCTGGAGGAGGGCATGGCAACCCTCTCCTGTATTTTTGCCTGAAGAATCCCATGGACAGAGGAGCCTGGTGGGCTATTGTCTATGGGGTCTCAAAGAGTTGGACACAACTGATGTGACTTAGCATGCATGCACACAAGTCACTTTTAATTCCAGTGCAAAAGTTATAAGACAGAGTATTAAAAATATCCATAACTAGAAAATGTGTTAATAAATGTACAATATAAATAGATGAAAATTGTGACAACAACAGTGTAAAATGTGGTGGGGAGAAGTAAGTTTTGAATTTTTCTATGTTTGAGTTTTTGAACCTAAGTTTTCAGCAACTTAAAATAGACTCCAATAACAGATATTCTATGTAAGCCCCATGGTAACCACAAAGAAAATACGCAGAGAAGCTACACAAAAGAAAAAAAGAGAGGAGTACAAGCATGCTAGTAAAAAATCCAGTAAAACATAGGAAAAGAGGACAGCAAGAGGGCAAAAGAATTAAGACTAACAGAAGGCATGAACAAAATGGCAATAGTGAATCCTCCGCTTTCCATAGTTACTTGAAATGTAAATGGATTTAAGTCTCCAGTCGAAAGACATAGAGTGGCTGAATAGATTTAAAAAATAACAAATAAAGGAGAAAGCAACAACTGTGTGCTGTCTACAAGGAACTCATGGGGTTTTGTTTGGTTTTGCATTGCTGTGGTCCAGTGTCCCCAACAGCCAGCAAGTGGCCAGCGCTCACAGCTCTCTCCCCTGGCCTTGTGAAGTATCAGCTGCAAGAGGGGCACCATGAAGGTAGGGCTGTGCCTTGCTAGTAGTATCCTTAATTAGTGGGGCCACCTTGAGGATTCATCTCCTGAGGCGTGGTGGCTCCAGTCTGGGCCATTCCTGCTCCCCTCTAAAGGAAATGAGCAGGCAAAGGACGTGGAATCCCTCTTTTGACCTTGGTGTTGTAAGTAACCTCTGCTGCCAGTCCAGCCTTTGTTTCTGGAAGAGGCCCAGCCTTTTCCAGGACTGTTTGGCCCAACCTCATCTCCCCATATTGATCCTTCTGTGCTTGTAGGATAATATAAGAACATATCAGTACTTCATATAAGACTGGCATACCTCCAGTGGAAAAAGCAAAATAACTTCCTATATGTAAAAGCCAACAAATGCTAAAGGTATTCAGTCATCCTTTTTGGTGGAGAGGGGAATCATTCTTCTTTTCTATGAGTACCTCTTTATGTAGTTTATATTAACCTTTAGTTTTATTGGCTTCCCTGGTGGCTCCAAGGTTAAAGCATCTGCCTCCAATGCGGGAGACCCAGGTTCAATCCCTGGGTTGGGAAGATCCCCTAGAGAAGGAAATAACAACCCACTCCAGTATTCTTGCCTGGAGAATCCCATGGACGGAGGAGCCTGGTGGGCTACAGTCCACTGGGTCGCAAAGAGTCGGACACGACTGAGTGACTTCACTTTCACTTTCTTATGAGCTAGACATTGTTCTAAGCACTTCATTATCTAATTGAACCATCACAATGACTCCACGAGGTAGGTATTACTATTTCCCCATGATACAAAGGAGGAAACTCAGGCCCCGAGAAGTTAACAACTTGCCCAGCATCTCACAGACAGTCGGTGACAGAGCCAAGACCCAAATCCGGAGCTGAATCTGGGCCCCGCTTCACTTTGCGATTCTCTTGGCCCCTGCGCAGCCATCGGCATCATCTGAGCTCATGGCCATTAGGTCTCAACCTATCATGAAATTAACCTTGATAAGCATTATTTCTTGAGGTACATGTAAGCTGAGCTGCTGGAGTTCGGCCTGGAGTGTTTTAGTGCTTTAGCTGTTGGCCGTTTCTCAGTCTGTCTCACTCTGGGGCAGGAAGTGTGGGGCCAGGGGAGCTACGTGCTGGGCTGATCCAGAATCTGATGGAGGGAAGCATTCAGATCCTATATATCTCCTTCATTCTCCTCAAGGCACATTTGCTCCTGAGAGAAGTGGTCCTGAGAGATGACCAATAGCTTTGTAAGTGGGCAAGAGCCCTTCAGGGTAGCCTGAAGAGCAGAAGAAGGACGGGGGTCAGGACCTGGCTGGATTGGCTTTATTGTGAGCCATGGACCGTTGGGGCCCTGTCTCCTCCCTTTGTACCAATAGTGAAAATGAGGCAGGGTGTATGGCTCCCAGGCTAGTATTCCTCCACCCCTATAACCACTTGTCTCCCGGTGAGCAGGACTGGGATGGAAGGGCAAGGCTACAGAGGGATTTGAGTTGTTCAGGAATAGGGAGCTTGAGGCCTGTAGAGCAGAGGAGGAAGCCTGTGGCCATAAAGTAGTGCTGTGCCATCTGGACTGGGGTGTGAGTCAAGGAGCTGGTCTGGCAAAGTGTCCTCCAGGTAGCTGACCTCCGGCTGGGAGCCTGGCTGGACCAAGAACTCAAGCAGCGAGACCTCCCCGGGGTAAGCCAAGATTGCTGTGTGGGAAGGGGCTGAGCATCCCGAGGGGATGCCGTCTGCTCGTGGGTGGAACAGCTGGGGCTGCATGTGGGATGTCACGGCCTTGGTCTCAGGTTGGAGAGGCCCCTTTGCACCTGCCCGATCTGCATTCTGGGCAGTGACTTGGCTGTGGCTGCCGAGGACAAAGCTGGCTAGGGCCGCGGGGAGACGCTGGGCCTGTGTTTTGAGCAGGAGCCAGGGCTGGATTCTGGAATAGGCAGCCGGCCTGGGTCCAGTCCCCGCTGGCCCCAGATCAATGAAAACTGTCTTGGGGCCAGTGCATTGCCGCTGCCTCCGCCTAGGGACTGCCGAACTGGGCGGGGCCTCCTGGGGCTGCCCTCCCCAGAGTCGCTGGCTCTGAGGCCATTATTAGTGTGTCCTAGCCGGCTGTACCCCTGCCCCACACCCTCCGCACTCTGTGATCCTAGTCCCATTTGGCCCTGCTTGACATCTCACCCAAGACGGGTTTACCAACACAAAGAAACTGCAGGATTTGCAGAGAGGAGGAAAAGAAGGGTTAGCTGTTTACTTTTTTGGCTGCCCTTTTCTGTATTCCAGGCACTGGGCCAGGTCTGTAGGGCCTTCAGGAATGAAGAAGAAATGTACAGTCCCTGTCCTCGATGAGTTAGCCATGCGGGAGACTGGCCATCCACAAGGATTAGTTATAAAGACCCCTGAGGGCAACAAGGGTGTCATAGATGGCCAGGGTACAGAGTGGGGACCATACTGAGTCTGAGTGCCACAGGACAGCACCTCCAAGAGGGGACATTAAAGCTGAGATGGAAGTAGCTAGAAGGAGAGAGTGGGGGGAGCGTCCTGGGCAGAGGGGAGGGTGGGCAGGATGGTCCACACTGACCGAGGCTCAGGAGGAGGTGGGCTACAACTACAAGGTCAGTCGTAGGTCCATGCTACCACTGACCTGTTTACCCGAGACAGTTCCAGCTGCTTCTATTGTCTTGGCCTTGTTCTTAAAATTGCCCCCTTTTACTCTCAGAAGGGTCCTGGTTTGGGCAGTGTAATTATAGGGGCAGGCCAGGTCTAGGTACTAGGATCTTTGTTTTACCAATGAGGAAACTGAGGCTCGTGAGAGTTGAGTTATTCCTGCAAGGTCCTGGAAGAAGGATGGGACAGAGGTAGGGTGGAACCAGCCTGCCTGACTCGAAAGGCGAGGCTTTCCCATAATCCCACATGACCTTGCACAGGAAGGTATAAAGTTAGACGTATGCAGCTGAAATACTCTCTGAGCGTGGGTTCTGTGCCCACTGTTGTTCCGGGGTGGGTGAGGTGAGAGGAGGCTAAATTGAACAGAACTTGTTTATGATGGAGAACAAGTTCAAACTGGCTTAAGCAAGAAGGGGACATTTAGTGGCTCATGTAACTGAAGAGTCGAGGAGATGCTCTAGCTTCAGGCAGAGTTTGATCCAGACGCAGTGTTGTCATGGCATATTTTCTTTTGTTTTCCCTCCTGGTTCTCTTTCCCCCTGTGATGTTTTTTTTTCTTAGACAGACTCTCCCTGTAAGGAGGTAAAATGTCTGCCTCAGTGTCAGACCCCTACCCTCACATCTCATTAATGTCACCAGAAAGAGAGCAGATGTCCTTGGGGTTGCATCTCTTTGACCTTGGGCCATGTGCTCATCCTTGGCCAATCCCTGTGACCAGGGATGTATAGAGTTCTCATTGGTCAGACCTAGGGACATGTGTTCTTCCCTGTCGGGTTAGGGGGAGAAATCAGCCCTGTCCACACTTCTTGGATGAAAATGGTGGAGGGGAAGATTTCTATATAAAATATACAGTGCCTAGTTCAATTTGAATTTCAAATAAAGAATATATTTTTAAATCTATGCAACGCTATGGACTGTAGACTGCTAGGCTCCTCTGTCCATGGGATTCTCCAGGCAAGAATGCTAGAGCGGGTTGCCATGCCCTCCTCCAGGGGATCTTCCAGACCCAGGGATCAAACCTGCCTCTCTTATGTCTTCTGCATTGGTACACAAGTTCTTTACCACTAGTGCCATCTGGGAATCCCTCTTTAAAAATACAAGTACATCCCAAGTACTGCATGGCATAGACTTATACTAAACAATGATTGAATCTGAGATTCAGACTTTCACTCGGTGTCCTGTGGTTTTTATTTGTAAACTCTGGCAAGCCTGTGAAGAGGTGGGTCTCTAAGGAAAATCACATGGCTGCCAGAAGATGGAGGAGTGGATGCTGAGGGAAGAGGGGACATTGTCCAAGTCACAGGTGCCCACTGCAGAGGTGATGAAAGGGACCAAGGGCTTTTCTTCAGCCTTGGACACCCCCCAAAGACACAGTCTGCAGATAGTAGCTAGGGAAGTCTGGTAGAGGGGTGGGGTGGGCAGGTTGAGGTGCTCAGAGAGGCCTTCCTGTACTTGAATTAGGCCTCAAAGAAGAGGAGGCTTTCTCAAAGTCGGGGTAGGGTGGATGGTGGGTGGGAGGAAGTGTCCATCCTCAAGACTTCCCTTGTAGTCCAGTGGTTAAGACTTTGCCTTCCAGTGCAAGGAGTGTGGGTTCAATCCCTGGTCAGGGAGCTAATCTCCAATATGCCTGGCAGCCAAAAACCCAAAAACTATAAAACAGAAACAATATTGTAACAAGCTCAACAGAGACTTTAGAAATGGTCCACATTAAAAAAAAAAAATCTTACAAAAAACTGTCAGTGCTCACCTGCCTGCCACTGAGGTCCAAGCCCTGACATGATGACCCTTGGTCCTTGACCTCACTGGCCTGGCTATGGGGTGATGCCTTTGTCTGAGACTAGCCTGTGGATTCGCCAGATGTGTCAGGATTCCTCCAGCTACCAGGCCGTTCAGTGGAGAGATAGCTCAGGTTCACAGAAACAGAAGCAGAGCCTGAGATAGGGATTGTGTGTCAGTGATTCGTGGAGGATGCTCTCCCAGAACAGACCAGCCCTGGGGCGGGAGTGGGGAGAGGGAGGCAGGGCAGAGAGGGGGAAGGAGCAGGCAAGGTGCAATTTCAGGCAGAGTCTTGGTTTTAGCCCGCCCCTGTGGGGAGCTCTGGACTGTAAGTTGTGGCTCAGAGTCAGTCCCCACAGGAGACCCAGAAGCTGGGCTTTCATTCTCCTGCTCCAGGCAGTCACTGGCCAGGGACCACCTGATGGAGGGTGGGGTGGAGGGAAGATTGGGGGTTCTATGAATCTCCAGTCAAAGCAATAGGGATTGTTCTCTGAAGCAACCTCACTTGTTTGGACTGCTGGCAGGGACTGCACACTAAATGGGGACTGGGGGGATGCGGAAATGGTAAGTGAGACAGAGGGATGAGCCTGCATCAGAGAATCTAGAGAGGATGGGGAAATCCCTCATGTTGTGGACACCTCAGGGGTTCCTAATGAGAACAGTCTATAAAGGCATGAGAAGTCCCACAGCAGAACCCCGGATCTTCCCCAGACTGCATGGACCACGGATCCTGGCACCTGGAGAGGCTGGTCAGAGTGCTCCCACAGTGGCATCCGGTGGAGTTGAGAGACTCTGGTTCTTATTTCAGCCCCTGTGAGGCCTCATCTTTTGTTGCCTGATTTGGATGCTCTGGGTCCTGCTCATGGCCCTGCTACTCTTCAGCTCTGTGACTCTGAGCAGATCCTGTTGCTTTTTGAGGACTCAGGTTCTCCCTCTGTACTCTGAGAGTCCTTAACCTAAAGTTCATGAAAAGGCTCACTGTGCAACTTTATCTGTATGGCATTTTTCTGGGGGGACATTCTTAGAGGGATTTGGACCTTTCTGAACCAGGGTGCCAGTCTGGCCCCAACGGCTGTGTCTGGGAAGCTGGGTGGGTGTGTGCCACAGGCCTGTCTTCCACTGCCACATGGACACACACCAAGTGTCCTGTCCTCCTGAGAACCTTCCCCCACGAGACCCTGGTCCCTCCCAACTATACCACATTCTTGCCTCCCCTTTCAGAGCCTCAGTCTTTTCATCTGTATAAGGGGCTGATAGCTGACCTTCGTGACCTCCCAGGGTTGATGGAATAAAGTATAGGTGTGATGGGTGGAGTCACTGTTGGGGATGCTGCCTTGCCCCCAGGCTCCAGAACATCCTCAGACCTTGGATGCTGACCACACAGCATCTCCCAGACCTCCATGGACTTCCCAGAGGACCACCCTGGGGTGATGTAGATGTAGGTGGTTGACCAGACCAGATAGGGGCTGCCTTCCTGATCCCCAAAACCAATTTTTTGTCTCTCTCTCCCTTCTTTCTTCCCTTCCTTCTTTCCTTCCTTGCCTGTGAATGCAAACAGCAGGATTTGGTGTGCAGTGGGTTCAGGGAAAGGGGGGCAGCTGCCACCCTCCCCCACTCCCAGCGACAGCCCAGTTTGACATGCTCAGCTGGCCTCGTGCCATTTCTGGAATCAAAACCTTGTCTGCATTGCATGAACCACAGGGAGGGGTCTTGCCAGCCCCTGACTTCCTATGCGTGTGCAGCCAAAGGCAGTGGTCTTTTCATGGTCTGTGAGCTCAGCATGGCTGTGGGAGGGAGCAGTGGGGTCTGAGATGCCGAGAAGCCCAGGGCTTCCACCTTCCCTCCCAGCGAGGACCGGAAAAGCCTTCATGTCACTGGAGCGTTGTAAACCTTACCACCCATTGGAGCTAGGACCCTGTGGGCAGTCTCCCATGTGCCATTCCTTCTAGAACCAGCTCAGGTGCCCGTTTTTGTTTTCTTCCAAATGCCTGGCTAGTACTTCTGATTGTAGAAATCCTCCTGCACATTCATGGCAAACAACGGCAGACCTTGAATCTGGTGCCCAGGGGCAAACCTCTGGGAACTCTCTGGTGTGGTGCTGGTCCCTCTGCATGGGCCTCTCGGACTACACTGCATGGAAACACACTCAGACGATTTTAGCAGATGCAGTCGGATTCCCTTTGCTCTTTGGCAACTGTTTTTCTCTTTGACGAAAACGCAGGCTATGTCTTTCTGAGCCAGTAATTGTAGAGCCGCGTTTAGTCATCAACACGTATTCATGGCCTGCCTCGTCTGTCAGGCACTGCTCTGCGTGTCAGAGGGTGGTAAGTGCCCAAGAGAAAAGGGAGGCGAGGAAGAGGGTGAGGGGGTGCAGGCGGTGCTGCAAGTCTAAATAGGGGTGTTTGGAAGGTCTCACCCAGGTGATGAGGTGACCAAAACCTGGAGGAGTGGGAGGAGAGGATGTTTGAAGAAAGAATCCCAGGCAGAGGAAACAGAAAGGACAAAGGCCCTGAGGTGGCACCAAGCATGTTTGAGCAATAGCAAGGGGCCTGGGGTGGCTGGGGCCAAGTGACAGAGGAATAACAGATGAAGGCAGGGAGGGGTTGTAACAGATTGAATGGGGCTTTGTGGGGCGTTCGGAGGACCTTGGAGAACGGGGTGGGAGGTGGGTGCAGAGAATAGCAAAGGGCTGTCACTGACCTGGTGCCTGGCCCGAGCGCTCTGTGCGTGCGGGGAGGGAGGCCGTGGTCTCAGGGTGCCCTCGAAGGCAGGGCCAACAGGATGCACAGTGGACTGAGCGGCGGGGTTGTGACACGTGGCGGCATGATGCCTGGGTTTCTGGCCATGGCAACGAGGAGGGAGCTACCCCAGCTGGACACAGGAAAGAAACTGGGAGCAGGGCTGGGATAGTGCGGTCTGAGACAACAGTCCAGGGGCTTGATGGAACCTTCAGGTAAGCAGGGGGCTGTGTCATTCTTCCTCATGGAACAAAGTTTAATTTCCTTCTAGTGTAAAAACACTACATGTTCTTGATTTAAAAAAGGGAAAGAAGAGACAACAGAGAACCCAGGCAGTCTACAAACCTGGACAATGGGAAGAATAGCACCTCAACTCCCCAAGAATAGCTATTGCGTGTCCTTCTGGAAGTATTCCAAAGAATGTGACTCCACTTTATAAACAAAACGAGATCAGCTCTCTCGCACCTGCCCACACACCGGACGGCACTCACTCCCAAGCAGTGTCTTTACCTCTTTTGTTCTTTCACGGCCACCTCGTATGTGACCCTCGGGGCACGCCTGAGTCACAGGCCCATTTTACAGATGTGGACACCAAGGTGCAGATCAGGTGACACGGCATTAGCTAAGATCCTGAACGAACTGAGTCCTCTGGCCAGAGGGACTTGATTCTGTTCCAGTTTGGTGGCGGTGGTGGTGATAGGGGGCTGTGTTGGGAGTCAGCAGTCACCCTAGAGCAGAGCAGCGGTAAGACTTCATCCGGCCGTCAAGGGGAGACGGCTCTCCCAGTGGAGAAAAGGGCACAACAGGTGGGATCTGGAGACCCTGAGGCAGGCAGCCCAGTTGGGGAGAGGATGGGGTTATGGGGTTGGGGTGGGGAGGAGGGGGATCAGGAGAGAGGAAGGCAGGCCTAGTGTCAGCTAGGATCAGAGGGGCTGGAAGATGACTCCTGCAAGAGCTTCAAGGCCAGATGCGGTGGGCTCTGTGTGTGTGTGTGTGTGTGTATAGCAGAAGGGTCCTAGAGTGTGTG